>PNEQ01104834.1:0-42092 GCA_003012365.1 Medauroidea extradentata
GTTAGGATAGGTTAGGTTAGGTTAGGTTAGGTAAGGTTAGGTTACGTTACGTTACAATACGATACGAAACGATACGATACGAAACGATACGTAACGATACGATACGATACGATAGGTTAGGTAAGGTTAGGTTAGGTTAGGTTAATTTAGGTTAATTTAGGTTAGGTTACGATACGATACGATACGATACGAAACGATAAGATACGATACAATACTATACGATACGATAGGTTAGGTTATGTTAGGTTATGTTACGTTAGGTTAGGTTAGGTTAATTTAGGTTAGGTTAGGTAAGGTTAGGTTAGGTTTATTTAGGTTCGGTTAGGTTAGTTTAGGTTATGTTAGGATATGGTAGGTTAATTTAGGTTAATTTTGTTTGGTTAGGTTAGGTTAGGTTACGATAAGATACGGTACGATAAGATACTATACGAAACGATACGATACGAAACGATACGAAAAGATACGAAACTAAACGATACGAAACGTTACGATACGATACGATAGGTTAGGTTAGGTTTGGTTAAGTTAGGTTAGGTTAATTTACGTTAATTTAGGTTAGGTTAGGATAGGTTAGGTTAGGTTAGGTTAGGATACTTAAGGTTAGGTTAGGTTAGGCTAGGTTAGGTTAGGTTATGATACGATACGAAACGATACGATACGATACGAAACGATATGATATAATATGATACGATACGATACGATACGATAGATTAGGTTAGGTTAGGTTATGTTAGGTTAAGTTAGGTTAGGTTAGGTTAATTTAGGTTAGATTAGATAAGGTTCGGTTTATTTAGGTTAATTTACGTTAGGTTAGGTTAGTTTAGGATAGGTTAGGTTAGGTTAGGTTAGGTTACGATACAAAACGATACGATACGATAGGTTAGGTTAGGTTAGGTAAGGTTACGATACGTTACGATACGAAACGATACGAAACGATACGATACGATAGGTTAGGTAAGGTTAGGTTAGGTTAATTTAGGGTAATTTAGGTAAGGTTAGGTTACGATACGATACGATACGAAACGAAATGATACTATGCGATACGTTATGATACGATATGATACGATACGATTTGATACGATACAAAAGGTTAGGTAAGGTTAGGTTAATTTAGGTTAATTTAGGTTAGGTTAGGTAAGGTTAGGGAAAGGAGAGGTTAGGATAGGTTAGGTTATGTTAGGTTAGGTTACGATACGATACGATACGATACGATACGATACGAAATGATTCGATACGAAACGATACGTAACGATACGATACGAAACGATACGTTACGATAGGTTAGGTTAGGATAATTTAGGTTAATTTAGGTTAGGTTAGGATAGGTTAGGTTAGGTTAGGTTAGGATAAGTTAAGTTCGGTTAGGTTAGGCAAGGTTAGGTTAGGTTATGATACGATAATAAACGATACGAAATGATAAGAAACGATATTATACTATTTGATACGATACGATACGATTCGATACGATACAATACGATAGATTAGGTTAGGGTAGGTTAGGTTCGGTTAGTTTAGGTTACGTTAGGTTAGGTTAGGTTAATTTAGGTTAAACAAGGTTAGGTTAGGTTACGATACTATACGATACGAAACGATACGATACGATACGATACGATAGGTAAGTTTAGGTTAGGTTAGGTTATGTTAGGTTAGGTTAATTTAGGTTAGGTAAGGTTAGGTTAGGTTATGTTAGGTTAGGTTAATTTAGGTTAATTTAGGTTAGGTTAGGATAGTTTAGGTTAGGTTATTTTAGGTTTCCAAACGATACGAAACGATACGATACGACACGATAGGATACGAAACGACACGATTCGATACAATACGATACAATACGATACGATAACATACGATAGGTTAGATTAGGTTAGGTTACGTTAGGTTATGTTAGGTTAGGTTAGGTTCGGTTACGATACGATACGATATAATACGAATCGATACGATTCGAAACGATACGATACGATACAATACGAATCGATACGATTCGAAACGATACGATACGATACGAAACGATACGATACGATACGATGGGTTAGGTTAGGATAGGTTAGGTTAGGTTAGGTTAGGTTAAGTTAAGTTAGGTTAGGTTAGGATAGGTTAGGTTAATTTAGGTTAGGTTATGTTATGTTAGGTTATGTTTGGTTAGGATAGGTTAGTATAGTTTAGTTTAGTTTAGGTTAGGTTAGGCTAGGCTAGGTTAGGTTACGATAAGATACAATACGATACGATACGAAACGAAACGATACGAAACGATACAATACGATAGGTTAGGTTAGGTTAGGTTAGGTTAATTAAGGTTAAATTAGGTTAGGTTAGGTTAGGTTTGGTTAGGTAACGACACGATACGATACGAAACGATACGATACAATACGATAAGATACGATAGGTAATGTTAGGTTAGGTAAGGTTAGGTTAATTTAGGTTAATTTTGGTTAGGTTAGGTTAGGTTAGGTTAGGTTAGGTTAGGTTAATTTAGGTTAGGTTAGGTTCGGTTCGGTTTGTTTAGGTTAGGTAAGGTTAGTTTAGGTTAATTTAGGTTAATTTTAGGTTAGGTCAGGTTAGCTTAGGTTAGGTTAGGTTACGATACGCTACGAACCGATACGAAACGATACAATACGATAAGATAGGTTAGGTTAGGTTAGGTTACGTTAGGTAAGGTTAGGTTAGATTAGGTTAGATTAGGTTAGGCTAGGATAGGTTAGGTTAAGATACGGTACGAACCGATACGATGCGATACGATACGATACGAAACGATACGATACGATACTATACGATACGATACGATAAGATAAGATACGATAGGTTAGGTTAGGTTAATTTAGGTAAATGTAAGTTAGGTTAGGGTAGGATAGGTTAGGTTAGGTTAGGTTATGTTAGGTTAGGTTAGTTTAGGTTAGGTTAGGTTGATTTAGGTTAATTTAGGTTAGGTTAGGTTAGATTAGGTTATTTAAGGTTAATTTTGGGTTGGTTAGGATAGGTTAGGTTACGATACGATACAGTACGATAAGATACTAAACGATACGATACGATACGATAGGTTAGGTTAGGTTAGGATAAGTTAGGTTAGGTTATGATACGATACGAAACGAAACTATGCGATACGATACGAAACGTTATGATACGATACGATACGATACGATACGATACGATAGGTTAGGTTAGGTTAGGTTATGTTAGGTTCGGTTAGGTTAGGTTAGGTTAATATAGGTTAATTTAGGTTAGGTTAGGTTAGATTAGGTTAGAATAGGTTAGGATAGGTTAGGTTAGAATAGGTTAGGTTACGATACGATACGATACAATACGAAACGATACGAAACAAAAACCATACGATACAATATGATACGAAACGATACTATACGATACGATACGATAGGTTCGGTTAGGTTAGGTTATGATAGGTTAGGTTAGGTTAATTTAGGTTAGGTTAGGTAAGGTTAGGTTATGTTAGGTTTATTTAGGTTAGGTTATGTTAGGTTTATTTAGGTTAGGTAAGGTTAGGTTATTATAGGATATGGTAGTTTAATTTAGGTTAAATTTGTTTGGTTAGGTTAGGTTAGGTTACGTTACGATACGGTACGATAAGATACTATACGAAACGATAAGATACGAATCGATACGAAAAGATACGATATTAAACGATACGAAACGATACGATACGATAGGTTAGGTTAGGTTAGGTTTGGTTAAGTTAGGTTAGGTTAGGTTAATTTACGTTAATTTAGGTTAGGTTAGTATAGGTTAGGTTAGGTTAGGTTAGGTTAGGATAGTTAAGGTTAGGTTAGATTAGGCTAGGTTAGGTTATGTTATGATACGATACGAAACGATACGATACGATACGATAGGTTAGGTTAGGTTAGGTTAAGTTAGGTTAGGTTAGGTTAATTTAGGATAATTTAGGTTAGGTTAGGTTAGGATAGGTTAGGTTAGTTTATGTTAGGACAGGTTAGGTTAGGTTAGATTAGTCTAGGTTAGGTTATGGTACGCTACGAAACGATATGATACGATACGTAACGATATGATACGATATGAAACGATACGATTCGATACGATACGATATGAAACGATACGATACGTTACGATAGGTTAGGTTAGGTTAGGTTAGGTTAATTTAGGTTAAAGTAAGTTAGGTTAGGTTACGATACGACACAATACGAAACGATACGATACAGTACGATACGATACGATAGGCTAGGTTATGTTAGGTTAGGTTAGGTTAGGATAGGTTAGGTTAGGTTTGGTTAGGTTAGGTTAGGTTAGGTTAATTTAGGTTAGGTTAGGTTAGGTTAGTTTAATTTAGGTTAATTTTAGGTTAGGTTAGTTTACGATACGATACGAAACGATACGAAACGATACGAAACGATACGATACGATAGGTTAGGTTAGGTTAGGTTAGTTTAGGTTAGGTAAAGTTAGGTTAGGTTAGATTAGGTTAGGTTAGGTTAGAATACGATACGATACGAAACGATACGATGCGATGCGATACGATACGAAACGATACGATACGATACTATACGATACGATACTATACAATACGATACGATACGATACGATACGATAGGTTAGGTTATGTTTGGTTAGGTTAATTTAGGTTAATTTAGGTTATTTTATGTTAGGTTAGGATAGGTTATGTTAGGTTAGGTTAATTTAGGTTAGGTTAGTTTAGGTTGGGTTAATTTAGGTTAATTTTGGGTTGGTTTGGTTAGGTTAGGTTAGCTTAGGTTACGATACGATACGGTACTAACCGATACGATACGAAACGATACAATACGAACCGATACGCAACGGTACGATAAGAAGCGATACGAAACGATACGATACGATAGGTTAGGTTAGGTTAGGTTAAGTAAGGTTAGGTTAGGGTAATTTAGGTTAATTTAGGTTAGGTTATGTTAGGATAGGTTAGGTTTGGTTAGGTTAGGTTAATTTAGGTTAATATAGGTTAGGTTATGTTAGATTGGGTTAATTAAGTTTAATTTTGGGTTGATTAGGTTAGGTTAGGTTAGGTTACGATACGATACGGTACGATACGATACGATACGCAACGATACGATACGATACGATAGGTTAGGTAAGGTTAGGTTAAGTTAGGTTAAGTTAGGATAATTTAGGTTAATTTAGGTTAATTTAGGTTAGGTTAGGTTAGGTTAGGTTAGGTTAGTTTAGGTTAGGACACGGTTAGGTTAGGTTAGATTAGGCTAGGTTAGGTTATGGTACGCTACGAAACGATATGATACGATACGAAACAATATGATACGATAAGATACGATACGATAATATACGATACGATACGTTAAGATAGGTTAGGTTAGGTTATGTAAGTTAGGTTTGTTTAGGTTAGAACATGTTAGGTTAGGTTAGGATAGGTTAGGTTAGGTTATGATACGATACGAAACGGTATGATACGATACGAAACGATATGATACGATATGATACGATACGATACGATTCGATACGATACGATACGAAACGATAGGTTAGGTTAGGTTAGGTTAGGTTAACTTAGGTTTTATTAGGTTAGGTTAGGTTATGTTACAATACGATACGATACGATACGAAACGATACGATACAATACGATACGATACATTTCGATAGGTTAGGTTAGGTTACGTTAGGTTATGTTAGGTTAGGTTAGGTTAGATTAGTTTAGGTTAGGTTAGGTTAATGTAGGTTAGGTTAGGTTAGTTTAGTATAGGTTAGGTTAAGTTATGATACGATACGAAACGATATGATACGATACGATACGAAACGATATGATAAAATATGAAACAATACGATTCGATAAGATACGATACGAAACGATACGATACGTTACGATAGGTTAGGTTAGGTTAGGTTAGGTTAATTTAGGTTAAAGTAAGTTAGGTTAGGTTAGGTTACGATACGACACGATACGAAACGATACGATACAGTACGATACGATAGGCTAGGTTATGTTAGGTTAGGTTAGGATAGGTTAGGTTAGGTTTGGTTAGGTTAGGTTAGGTTAGGTTAGGTTAATTTAGGTTAGGTTAGGTTAGGTTCAGTTAGGTTAGGTTAGGTTAGTTTAGTTTAATTTAGGTTAATTTTAGGTTAGGTTAGGTTACGATACGATACGAAACGATACGATATGAAACGAAACGAAACGATACGATACGATAGGTTAGGTTAGGTTGGGTTAGGTTAGGTTAGGTAAAGTTAGGTTAGTTTAGATTAGGTTAGGTTACGATACGATACGAAACGAAACGATACGATGCGATACGATACGATACGAAACGATACGATTCGATACTAAACGATACGATACGATACTATACGATACGATACGATAAGATACGATACGATACGATAGGTTAGGGTATGTTAGGTTAGGTTAATTTAGGTTAATTTTAGGTTATTTTAGGTTAGGTTAGGATAGGTTATGTTAGGTAAGGTAATTTAGGTTAGGTTAGGTTAGGTTGGGTTAATTTAGGTTAATTTTGGGTTGGTTAGGTTAGGTTAGGTTAGGTTACGATACGATACGGTACTAACCGATACGACACGAAACAATACAATACGAACCGATACGAAACGATACGATACGAAGCGATACGAAACGATACGTTATGATACGATAGGTTAGGTTAGGTTAAGTAAGGTTAGGTTCGATTAATTTAGGTTAATTTAGGTTAGGTTATGTTAGGATCGGTTAGGTTAGGTTCGGTTAGGTTAGGTTAGGTTAGGATAGGTTAGGTTAGGTTAGGCTAGGTTAGGTTATGATACGATACGAAACGATACGATACGATACGAAACGATATTATACGATATGATACGATACGATAGTTTAGGTTAGGTTAGGTTAGGTTAGGTTATGTTAGGTTAGGTTAGGTTATTTAGGTTAGGTTAGATTAGGTTAGGTAAGGTTAGGTTTATTTAGGTTAATTTAGGTTAGGTTAGGTTAGGTTAGGACAGGTTAGGTTAGGTTTCCATACGATACGAAACGATACGATTCGACAAGATACGATACGAAACGATATGATACAATAGGTTAGGTTAGGTTAGGTTACGATACGAAACGATACGATACGATACGATAGGTTAGGTTAGGTTACGATACGATACAAAACGAAACGAAACGATACGATACGATACTATAGGTTATGTTAGGTTAGGTTAATTTAGGTTAATTTAGGTTAGGTTAGGATAGGTTAGTTAATTTAGGTTAATTTAGGTTATGTTAGGTTAGGTTACGATACGATACAATACGAAACGATACAATACGAAACGATACGAAACGATACGATACGATACGATAGATTAGGTTAGGTTAGGATGGGTTATCTTATGTTAGATTAGGTTAGTTTAGGTTAGGTTAGGTTAATTTAGGTTAGGTTAGGTTAATTTAGTTTAATTTTGGGTTGGTTAGGTTAGGTTAGGTTATGTTACGATAAGATACGATACGAAATGATACGATACGAAACGACACGAAACGATACGATACGAAACGATACGAAACTATACGATACGATACAATAGGTTAGGTCAGGTCAGGTTAGGTTAGGTTAGGTTAATTTAGGTTAGGTTAGGTTAGGATAGGTTAGGTTATATTAGGTTAGGTTAGGATAGGTTAGATTAGGTTAGGCTAGGTAAGGTTAGGTTATGATACGATACGAAACGTAACGATACGATACGAAACGATATGTAACGATATAGTACGATATGATACGATACGATTCGATACGATACGATACGATTCGGTACGACACGATACGATAGGTTAGGTTAGGTTAAGTAAGGTTAGGTTACATCAGTTTAGGTTATGTTAGGTTAGGTTACGTTAGGTTAGGTTAGGTTAATTTAGGTTAAATTAGGTTAGGTAAGGTAAGGTTAGGTTAGGTTACGATACGATACGAAACGATACGAAACGATACGATAGGTTAGGTTTGGTTAGGTTAGGTTAGGTTAGGTCAGGTTAGGTTATGTTAGGTTAGGTTAATTTAGGTTAGGTTAGGTTATATTAGGTTAGGTTAATTTAGGTTAATTTAGGTTAGTTTAGGTTAGGTTAGGTTAGGATAGGTTAGGTTTCCATACGATACGAAACGATACGATACGACACGATACTATACGAACGATACGATACAATACGATACGATACGATACGATACTATACGATAAGATACGATAGGTTAGGTTAGGTTAGGTTACGATACGATACGATACAATACGAAACGATACGATACGAAACGATACATTACGATACGAAACGATACGATACGATACGATGGGTTAGGTTAGGATTGGATAGGTTAGGTTAGGTTAAGTTAAGTTAGGTTAGGTTAGGTTAGGATAGGTTAGGTTAATTTAGGTTAGGTTATGTTAATTAAGGTTAATTTAGGTTAGGTTAGGTTAGGATAGGTTAGGTTAGGTTAGGTTAATTTAGGTTAATATAGGTTAGGTTATGTTAGATTGGGTTAATTAAGGTTAATTTTTGGTTGGTTAGGTTAGGTTAGGTTAGGTTACGATACGATCCGGTACGATACGATACGATACGAAACGATACGATACGAAACGATACGAAACGATACGAAACGATACGATACGATAGGTTAGGTTAGGTTAGGTTAAGTTAGGTTAGGTTAGGTTAATTTAGGTTAATTTAGGTTAGGTTAGGTTAGGATAGGTTAGGTTAGGTTAGGTTAGTTTAGGTTATGACAGGTTAGGTTAGGTTAGATTAGGCTAGGTTAGGTTATGGTACGATACGAAACGATATGATACGATACGAAACGATATGATACGATAAGATACGATACGATACTATACGATACGATAGGTTAGGATAGGTTTTGGTTAGTTTGTGTTAGGTTAGGTTTGTTTAGGTTAGAACATTTTAGGTTAGGTTAGGTTAGGATAGGTTAGGTTAGGTTATGATACGATACGAAACGATATGATATGATACGAAACGATATGATACGATATGATAAGATACGATACGATTCGATACGATACGATACTATACGATACGATACGATAAGATAAAAAAAGATACGATATGATAGGTTAGGTTAGGTTAGGTTAGGTTACGATACGATACAATACTAAACGATACAATACGAAACGATACCATATGATACGAAACGATACGATACGATGGGTTATGTTAGGATAGGTTAGGTTAAGTTAAGTTAGGTTAGGTTAGGATAGGTTAGGATAATTTAGGTTATGTTATGTTAGGTTATGTTAGGATAGGTTAGGTTAGGTTAGGTTAGGTTAGGCTAGGCTAGGCTAGGCTAGGTTAGGTTACGATACGATACAATACGATACGAAACGAAACTAAACGATACGATACAATACGATACGATACGATAGGTTCGGTTAGGTTAGGTTAGGTTATGATAGGTTAGGTTAGGTTAGGTTAGGTTAATTTAGGTTAGGTTAGGTAAGGTTAGGTTATGTTAGGTTTATTTAGGTTAGGTTAGGTTATGTTAGGATATGGTACTTTAATTTAGGTTAATTTTGTTTGGTTAGGTTAGGTTACGTTACGATACGGTACGATAAGATACTATACGAAACGATACGATACGAATCGATACGAAAAGATACGATACTAAACGATACGAAACGATACGATACGATAGGTTAGGTTAGGTTAGGTTTGGATAAGTTAGGTTAAGTTAGGTTAATTTACGTTAATTTATGTTAGGTTAGGATAGGTTAGGTTAGCTTAGGTTAGGATAGTTAAGGTTAGGTTAGATTAGGCTAGGTTAGGTTATGTTATGATACGATACGAAACGATACGATACGATACGAAACGATGTGATATAATATGATACGATACGATAGGTTAGGTTAGGTTAGGTTAGGATATGTTATGTTAGGTTAGGTTAGGTTAGATTAGGTTAGGTTAATTTAGGTTAGATTAGATAAGGTTTAGGTTTATTTATGTTAATTTAGGTCAGGTTATGTTAGTTTAGGATAGGTTAGATTAGGTTAGGTTAGATTAGGTTAGGTTAGGTTAGGTTAGATTACGATACGATACGAAACGAAACGATGCGATACGATACGATACGAAACGATACGATATGATACTATACGATACGATACGATAGGTTAGGTTAGGTTAGGTTAATTAAGGTTAATTTAGGTTAGGATAGGTTAGGATAGGTTAGGTTAGGTTAGGTTAATTTAGGTTAATATAGGTTAGGTTATGTTAGATTGGGTTAATTAAGGTTAATTTTGGGTTGATTAGGTTAGGTTAGGTTAGGTTAGGTTACGATACGATACGGTACGATACGATACGATACGAAACGATACGATACAATACGATAGGTTAGGTAAGATTAGGTTAAGTTAGGTTAGGTTAGGTTAGGTTAATTTAGGTAAATTTAGGTTAGGTTAGGTTAGGATAGGTTAGGTTAGGGTAGTTTAGGTAAGGTTAGTTTTGGTTAGGACAGGTTAGGTTAGGTTAGATTAGGCTAGGTTAGGTTATGGTATGCTACGAAACGATATGATACGATACGAAACAATATGATACGATAAGATACGATACGATACTATACGATACGATAGGTTAAGATAGGTTACGTTAGGTTATGTTAGGTTAGGTTTGTTTAGGTTAGAACATGTTAGGTTAGGTTAGGTTATGTTAGGTTATGTTACGATACGATACGATACGATACGAAACGATACGTTACAATACGATACGTTTCGATAGGTTAGGTTAGGTTACATTAGGTTATGTTATGTTAGGTTAGGTTAGATTAGTTTAGGTTAGGTTAGGTTAATGTAGGTTATGTTAGGTTAGTTTAGTATAGGTTAGGTTAAGTTATGATACGATACGAAACGATATGATACTACACTATACGAAACGATATGATACGATATGAAACGATACGATTCGATACGATACGATACGAAACGATACGATATGTTACGATAGGTTAGGTTAGGTTAGGTTAATTTAGGTTAAAGTAAGTTAGGTTAGGTTAGGTTACGATACGACACGATACGATACGATACGCTACAATACGATACGATACGATAGGCTAGGTTATGTTAGGTTAGGTTAGGTTAGGATAGGTTAGGTTAGCTTTGGTTAGGTTAGGTTAGGTTAGGTTAGGTTAATTTAGGTTAGGTTAGGTAAGGTTCGGTTAGGTTAGGTTAGGTTAGTTTAGTTTAATTTAGGTTAATTTTAGGTTAGGTAATGTTATGTTAGGTTAGGTTACGATACGATACGAAACGATACGATACGAAACGATACGAAACGATACGATACGATAGGTTAGGTTAGGTTAGGTTAGGTAAAGTTAGGTTAGGTTAGATTAGGTTAGGTTAGGTTATGTTACGATACGATACGAAACGATACGATGCGAAACGATACGATACGAAACGATACGATACGATACTATACGATACGATACTATACGATACGATACGATAAGATACGATACGATAGGTTAGGTTATGTTAGGTTATGTTAAATTAGGTTAATTTAGGTTATTTTAGGTTAGGTTAGGATAGGTTATGTTAGGTTAGGTTTATTTAGTTTAGGTTAGGTTAGGTTGGGTTAATTTAGGTTAATTTTGGGTTGGATAGGTTAGGTTAGGTTACGATACGATACGATACGGTACGATACGAAACCAAACGATACTATAAGATACGATACGATATAATACGATACGATACGATACAATAGGTAAGGTTAGGTTAGGTTAGGTTACGTTAGGTTAATTTAGGTTAATTTAGTAAGTTATGTTAGGATAGGTAAGGTTAGGTTAGGTTACGATACGATACTATACGATATGAAACGATACGATACGAAACGATACGATAGGAAACGATACGAAACGATACGTTTAGATACGATACGTTACGATAGGTTATGTTACGTTAGGTTAGGTTAGGTTCATTTAGGTTAATTTAGGTTAGGTTAGGTTACGATACGATACGACACTTAACGAAACGAAACGAAACGATACTATACGATACGATTCGATACGATATGAAACGATACGATACTGTACGATACGATACTATACGATACGATACAATAGGTAAGGTTAGGTTAGGTTAGGTTAGGATAGGTTAATTTAGGTTAATTTAAGTTCATTTAGGTTAGGTAAGGTTAGGTTATGTTAAATTAGGTTAATTTAGTTTAGGTTAGGATAGGGAAAGAATAGGTTATGATAGGTTTTGTTTGGTTAGGTCAGGTTAGGTTTGGTTAGGTTACGATACAATACGATACAATACGAAACGATACATTACGAAACGATACGATACGATAGGTTAGGTTAGGTTAGGTTAAGTTAAGTTAGGTTAGGTTAGGTTAGGATAGGTTAGGTAAATTCAGGTTGGGTTAGGTTAGGTTAGGTTAATTTAGGTTAATTTAGGTTAATTTAAGTTAGGTTAGGTTAGGTTACGATAGGTTAGGTTAGGATAGGTTAGGTTAGGCTAAGTTAGGTTACGATACGATACAATACGATACGAAACGATACGATGCGAAACGATACGAAAGGATACGATACGATAGGTTAGGTTAGGTTAGGTTATTATTAGGTTAGGTTAATTTAGGTTAATTAAGGTTAGGTTAGGTTAGGTTACGATACGATACGAAACGAAACGACACGAAAAGAAACGATACGATAAAAAACGATGCGATGCGATACGATACGATAGGTTAGGTTTTTTCAGGTTAGGGTATGTTAGGTTACGATACGATACAATACGAAACGATACGATACGAAACGATACGAAACTAATCGAAACGATACGATACGATGCGATGCGATGCGATGCGATACGATACGTTACGAATCGATACAATAAGATACGATACGATACTATAGGTTAGGTTTGGTTAGGTTAGGTTATGTTAGGTTAGGTTAGGTTGTGTTACGTAAATCTAAGTTAGGATAGGTTAGGTTTACTTAGGTTAATTTATGTTAGGTTAGGATAGGTTAGGTTAGGTTAGGTTACGATACGAAACGATATGTTACGATACGAATCGATACGATGCGAATCGATACGAAACTATACGATACGATAATATAGCTTATGTTAGGTTAGGTTAGGTTAATTTAGGTTAATTTAGGTTAGGTTAGGTTAGGATAGGTTAGGATTGGTTAGGTTAGGTTAGGTTATGTTACGATACGATACGATACAATACGAAACGATACAAACGATACGATACGATACGTTACGAATCGATACAATAAGATACGATACGATACTATATCTTAGGTTTGGTTATGTTAGGTTATGTTAGGTTAGGTTAGGTTATGTTACGTTAATCTAAGTTAGGATAGGTTAGGTTTATTTAGGTTAATTTATTTTAGGTTAGGATAGGTTAGGTTAGGTTAGGTTATGATACGAAACGATATGATACGATACGATATGATACGATACGATAGGTAAGGTTAGGTTAGGTTACGATACGATACGAAACGATATGATACGAAACGATAAGAAACGATACGTTACGGTACGATACGATACGATAGGTTGGGTTTCGTTAGGTAAGGTTAGGTTAGGTTAGGTTAATTTAGGTTAGGTTAGGTTACGATACGATACTGTATGATACGTAACGAAACGAAACGATACTATACGATACGATGCGATATGATACGATACGATACAATAGGTTAGGTTAGGTTAGGTTCGGTTAGATTACGATACGATACGAAACGAAACGATACGATACAATAGGTTGGGTTACATTAAGATAGATTAGGTTAGGTTAGGTTAGGCTAGGTTAGGTTAGGTTATTATACGATACGAAACGATACGATACTATACGATTTGAAACGAAACGATATAATACGATATGATACGATACGAAACGATACGATAGGTTAGGTTAGGTTATGTTAGGTTAGGTTAGGTTATGTTACGTTAATTTAAGTTAGGTTAGGTTAGGTTTATTTAGGTTAATTTATGTTAGGTTAGGTTAGGTTAGGTTAGGTTAGGTTACGATACGAAACGATACGATACGATACAATATGATAGGTTAGGTTACGATACGATACGATACGAAACGATTCGATGCGAAACGATACGAAACGATACGTTACGATACGATACGATAGGTTGGGTTATGTTAGGATAGATTAGGTTAGGTTAGGTTAGGTTAATTTAGGTTAATTTAGGTTAGGTTAGGTTACGATACGATACGGTACGGTACGAAACGAAACGATACTATACGATACGATACGATACGATACAATAGGTAAGGTTAGGTTAGGTTAGGTAATTTAGGTTAATTTAGGTTAGGTTAGGTTAGGATAGGTTTGGTTAGGTTAGGTTCGGTTACGATACGATACTAAACGATACGAAACGATACGATACGATACGAAACAATACGATAAGAAACGATACGAAACGATACATTTAGATACGATACGATACGATAGGTTATGTTACGTTAGGCTTGGTTAGGTTAGGTTAGGTTTATTTAGGTTAATTTAGGTTAGGATAGGTAACGATACGATACGATACGAAACGATACAAAACGATACTATACGATACGATACGATATGATACGATACGATACGATACGATACAATAGGTAAGGTTAGGTTAGGTTAATTTAGGTTAATTTAAGTTCTTTTAGGTTAGGTTAGGTAAGGATAGGTTATGTTATTTTAGCTTAATTTAGTTTAGGTTAGATTAGGGAAAGAATAGGTTAGGATAGGTTTGGTTTGGTTATGTTAGGTTAGGTTGGGTTAGGTTAGGTTACGATACAATACGATACAATACGAAAGGATACGTTACGAAACGATACGATACGATAGGTTAGGTTAGGTTAGGTTAAGTTAAGTTAGGTTAGGTTAGGATAGGTTAATTAAATTCAGGTTGGGTTAGGTTAGGTTAGGTTAGGTTAATTTAGGTTAATTTAGGTTAATTTAAGTTAGGTTAGGTTAGGTAAGGATAGGTTAGGTTAGGATAGGTTAGGTTAGGTTAGGTTACGATACGATACAATACGATACGATACAATACGATACGAAACGATACAATGCGAAACGATACGAAACGATACGATACGAAAGGTTAGGTTAGGTTAATATTAGGTTACGTTAATTTAGGTTAATTAAGGTAATGTAAGGTTAGGTTAGGTTAGGTTACGATACGATACGAAACGAAACGACACGAAACGAAACGATACGATAAAAAACGATGCGATGCGATACGATACGATATGTTAGGTTATTTCATGTTTGGTTATGTTAGGTTACGATACGATACGATACTATACGAAACGATACGATTGGAACGATACGATACGATACGAAACGATACGAATCGATACGATAGGTTAGGTTAGGATAGGTTAGGTTAGGTTATGTTAATTTAGGTTAATTTAGGTTAGGTTAGGATATGTTAGGTTAGGTTAGGTTAGTTTAGGTTACGATACGAAACGAAACGATACGAAACGATACGAAACGAAACGATACTATACGATACGATGAGATGCGATGCGATGCGGTGCACTGCGATGCGATGCGATGCGATACGATACGATAGGTTAGGTAAGGTTAGGTTATATTAGGTTAGGTTTGGTTAGGTTAGGTTAATTTAGGTTAAATTAGGTAAGGTTTGGTAAGGTTAGGTTCGGTTAGGTTAGGTTACGATACGAAACGATACGATACGATACGAAATCATACGATACGAAATGATACGATACGATAGGTTAGGTTTGGTAAGGTAAGGTAAGGTTAGGTTAGGTTAGTTTAGGTTAGGTTAATTTAGGTTAGGTTAGGTTAGGTTAAGTTAAGTTACGATACGATATGATACGATACGAATCGATACGATGCGAATCGATACGAAACATTACGATACGATACGACACTATAGTTTAGGTTAGGTTAGGTAAGGTTAGGTTAATTTAGGTTAATTTATGTTAGGTTAGGTAAGAATAGGTTAGTTTAGGTTAGGTTACGATACGATACGATACGAAACGATACGATACGAAACGATACGATACGATAGGTTATGTTAGGATAGGTTAGGTTAGGTTATGTTAATTTAGGTTAATTTATGTTAATTTAGGTTAATTTAGGTTAGGTTAGGTTAGGATATGTTAGGTTAGGTTAGGTTAGTTAAGGTTACGATACGATACGATACGAAACTATACGATACGATACGATACAACACGATACGATAGGTTAGGTTAGGTTAGGTTAATTTAGGTTAATATAGGTTAGGTTAGGATAGGTTACGAAACGAAACGATACGAAACGAAACGATACGATAAGATGCGAAGAGATGCTATGCGATGCGTTGCATTGCGATGCGAAGCGATGCGATACGATACGATAGGTTAGGTAAGGTTAGGTTATATTAGGTTAGGTTTGGTTAGGTTAGGTTATTTTAGGTTAAATTAGGTTAGGTTCGGTAAGGTTAGGTTCGGTTAGGTTAGGTTACGATACGAAACGATACGAAATCATACGATACGAAACGATACGATACGATAGGTTATGTTTGGTTAGGTAAGGTAGGGTAAGGTTAGGTTAGGTTAGTTTAGGTTAGGTTAATTTAGGTTAGGTTAGGTTAGGTTAAGTAAAGTTACGATACGATTGATACGATACGAATCGATACGATGCGAATCGATACGAAACATTACGATACGATACGATACGACACTATAGGTTAGGTTAGGTTAGGTTAGGTTAATTTAGGTTAATTTAGGTTAGGTTAGGTTAGGATAGGTTAGTTTAGGTTAGGTTACGATACGATACGAAATGAAACGAAACGATACTATACTATACGAAACGATACGATACTATACGATACGAAACGATACGATACGATAGGTTAGGTTAGGTTAATTTAGGTTAATATAGGTTAATTTATGTTAGGTTAGGTTAGTTTAATTTATGTTAATTTAGGTTAGGTTAGGTTAATTTATGTTAATTTAAGTTAGGTTAGGTTAGGATAGGTTAGGATAGGTAAGGTTAGGTTATGTTACGATACGATACGATAAAATACGAAACGATACGAAACGATACGATACGATACGAAACGATACAATAAGATACGATACGATACGATAGGTTAGGTTAGGATAGGTTAGGTTAGGTTAGGGTAGGTTAGGTTAGGTTAGGTTAGGATAGGTTAGGTTAATTTAGGTTAGGTTAAGTTAGGTTAGGTTAGGTTAGGTTAGGTTAGTTTAGGTTAATTTAGGTTAATTTAGGTTAGGTAAGGTTAGGTTAGGTTACGATACAATACGGTACGAAACGATACGATAGGTTAGGTTAGGTTAGGTTATGTTAGGTTAGGTTACGATACGATATGATACGATACGAATCGAAACGATACGAAACGATACGAAACGATACGATACGATACTATTGGATAGGTTAGGTTAGGTAAGGTTAGGTTAATTTAGGTTAGGGTAGGTTAGGATAGGTTAGTTTAGGTTAGTTTAGGTTACGATACAATACGAAATGATACGATACGATACGAAACGATACGATAGGTTAGGTAAGGATAGGTTAGGTTAGGTTAGGTTAGGTTAGGTTAATTTAGGTTAATTTAGGATAATTTAGGTTAGGTTAGATTAGGTTAGAATAGGTTAGGATAGGTTAGGTTACATTAGGTTAGGTTACGATACGATACGATACAATACGAAACGATACGATACAAAAACCATACGAAACGATATGATACGAAACGATACGATACGATAGGTTAGGTAAGGATAGGTTAGGTTAGGTTAAGGTAGGTTAGGTAAGGTTAGGTTAATTTAGGTAAGGTTAGGTTATGTTATGTTAGGTTAGGTTAATTTAGGTTAATTTAGCTTAATTTAGGTTAGGTTAGGTTAGGTTAATTTAGGTTAATTTAAGTTAGGTTAGGTAAGGGTAGGATAGGTTAGGTTAGGTTACGATACGATAAGATACAATACGAAACGATACGATACGAAACGATACGATACGATACGATAGGTTAGGTTAAGTTAGGTTAGGTTAGATTAATTTATGTTAGGTTAGGTTAGGTAAGTTTAGGTTAATTTAGGTTAATTTAGGTTAGGTTAGGTTACGTTAGGTTAGGATAATTTTGGGTTAGTTAAGGTTAGGTTAGGTTAGGTAGAGTTAGGTTAGGTAAGGTTAGGTAAGGTTATGTTAGGTAAGGTTAGGTTAGGTAAGGTTAGGTTAGGATAGGTTAGGATAGGTTAGGTTAGATTAGGTTAGGTTAGGTTCATTTAAGTTCATTTAGGTTAGGTTAGGTTAGGGTAGGTTATGTTAGGTTAGGTTAGACTAAGTTAGGTTAGGTTACGATACGATACAATACGAAACGATACGATACGAAACGATACGAAGCGATACGATAGATACGATACGGTACGATAGGTTAGGTTAGGTTAGGTTAAATTAGGTAAGTTTAATATAGGTTAATTTTTGGCTAGGTTAGGTTAGGTAAGTTTAGGTTACGATACGAAACGAATCGGAACGAAACGATACAATACGATATGATACGAAACGAAACGATACTATACGATATGATACGATACGATTTGATACGATATGATACGATACGATACGATACGATACGATATCTTAGGTAAGGTAAGGTTAGGTTAGGTTAAGTTAGGTAAGGTTAGGTTAATTTAGGTTAATTTAGGTTAATTTAGGTTAGGTTATTTTAGGATAGGTTAATTAATGTTAATTGAGGTTAGGTTAGGGTAGGTTAGGTAAGGATAGGTTAGGATAGGTAAGGTTAGGTTAAGTTAGCTTAGGTGAGTTTAGGTTAGTTTACGATACGATACGATACGAAACGATACGATACGAAACGATACGAAACAATACATTACGATACGCAACGATACGAAACGATACGATACGATAGGTTAGTTTAGGTTGGGTTAGGTTAGGTTAGGTTAGGTTAATTTAGGTTAATTTAGGTTAGGTAAGGTTAGGATAGGTTAGGTTAGGTTAGGATAGGTTAGGTTAGGTTTGGTTAGGCTAGGTTAGGTTAGGTTATGATACGATACGAAACGATACGATACGATACGAAACGATATGATACTATATGATACGATATGATACGATACAAAACGATACGATAGGTTAGCTTAGGTTAGGTTAGGTTATGTTAGGTTAGGTTAGGTTATGTTACATTAATCTAAGTTAGGTTAGATTAGGTTAGGTTAGGTTTATTTAGGTTAATTTAGGTTAGGTTAGGTTAGGATAGGTTAGGTTAGGTTAGGTTACGATACGAAACGATACGATACGATAGGTTAGGTTAGGTTACGATACGATACGATAGGTTGGGTTACGTTAGGTTAGGTATGGTTAGGTTTATTAAGGTTAATTTAGGTTAGTTTAGGTTACGATACGAAACGAAACGAAACGGATCGATACTATTCGAAACGATTCGATACGATAAGATACGATACTATACGATACGATACGATACAATAGGTAAGGTTAGGTTAGGTTAGCTTAGGTAAATTTAGGTTAATTTAGGTTTACTTAGGTTAGGTTAGGTAAGATTAGGTTAGGTTACGATACGATACGATACGGTACGATACGAAACGAAACGAAACGAAACGATACTATACGATACGATGCGATATGATACGATACGATACAATAGGTAAGGTTAGGTTAGGTTAATTTAGGTTAATTTAGGTTAGATTAGGTTAGGATAGGTTAGGTTAGGTTACAATACGATACTATACGATACGAAGCGATACGATACGAAACGATACGTTACGATACTATACGATAGGTTGGGTTATGTTAGGTTAGGTTAGGCTAGGTTAGGTTATGATACGATACGAAACGATACGATACGATACGAAACGATATGATAAGATATGATACGATACGATACGATACGATAGGTTAGGTTAGGTTATGTTAGGTTAGGTTAGGATAGTTTAGGTAAATTCAGGTTGGGTTAGGTTAGGTTAGGTTAATTTAGGTTAATTTAGGTTAGGTTAGGATAAGTTAGGTTATGTTAGGTTACGATACGAAACTATACGATACGATACGATAGGTTAGGTTAGGTTAGGTTAAGTTAGTTTACGATACGATACGATACGATACGATACGAAACGATACGAAACGATACGTTACGATACTATACGATAGGTTGGGTTATGTTAGGTTAGGTTAGGCTAGATTAGGTTAGGTTATGATACGATACGAAACGATACGATACGATACGAAACGATATGATAAGATATGATACGATACGATACGATACGATAGGTTAGGTTAGGTTAGGTTAGGTTATGTTAGGTTAGGTTATGTTAGGTTATGTTACGTTAATTTAAGTTAGGTTAGTTTAGGTTTATTTAGGTTTATTTAGGTTAGGTTAGGATAGGTTAGGTTAGGTTAGGTTACGATACGAAACGATACGATACGATACGATAGGTTAGGTTAGGTTAGGGTAGGTTACGATACGATACGATATGGTACGATACGAAACGATACGATACGAAACGATACGATACGAAACGATACGATACGAAACAATACGAAACGATACGGTACGATACGATACGATACGATACGATAGGTTGGGTAACGTTCGGTTAGATTAGGTTAGGTTAGGTTAATTTAGGTTAATTTAGGTTAGGTTAGGTTACGATACGATACGATACGATACGGTACGATACGAAACGAAACGATACTATAAGATACGATACGATATAATACGATACGATACGATACAATAGGTAAGGTTAGGTTAGGTTAGGTTAGGTTAGGTTAATTTAGGTTAATTTAGGTAAGGTTACGTTAGGATAGGTAAGGTTAGGTTATGTTAGGTTACGATACGATACTATACGATATGAAACGATACGATACGAAACGATACGATAGGAAACGATACGAAACGATACGTTTAGATACGATACGATACGATAGGTTATGTTACGTTAGGTTAGGTTAGGATAGGTTTATTTAGGTTAATTTAGGTTAGGTTAGGTTACGATACGATACGACACTTAACGAAACGAAACGATACTATACGATACGATTCGATACGATATGATACGATACAATACGATACTGTACGATACGATACTATACGATACGATACAATAGGTAAGGTTAGGTTAGGTTAGGATAGGTTAAATTAGGTTAATTTAAGTTCATTTAGGTTAGGTAAGGTTAGGTTAGGTTAATTTAGGTTAATTTAGTTTAGGTTAGGATAGGGAAAGAATAGGTTAGGATAGGTTTTGTTTGGTTAGGTCAGGTTAGGTTAGGTTAGGTTACGTTACAATACGATACAATACGAAACGATACATTACGAAACGATACGATACGATACGATAGGTTAGGTTAGGTTAGGTTAAGTTAAGTTAGGTTAGGTTAGGATAGGTTAGGAAAATTCAGGTTGGGTTAGGTTAGGTTAGGTTAATTTAGGTTAATTTAGGTTAATTTAAGTTAGGTTAGGTTACGTTAGGTTAGGATAGGTTAGGTTAGGATAGGTTAGGTTAGGCTAAGTTAGGTTACGATACGATACAATACGATACGATACGAAACGATACGATGTGAAACGATACGAAACGATACGATACTATAGGTTAGGTTAGGTTAGGTTAGATTAATTTAGGTTAGGTTAGGTTAGGTAAGGTTAGGTTAATTTAGGTTAATTTAGGTTAGGTTAGGTTAAGTTTGGTTATATTAGGTTAGGGTAGGCTAGGTTAGGTTAGGTTACGATACGTTACGATACGTAACGATACGATACGAAACAATACGTAACGATACGATACGATAGATACGATACGATAGGTTAGGTTAGGTTAGGTTAATTTAGGTTAACTTAGATTATGTTCGGTGAGGTTAGGTTACAATACGATACGATACGAAACGAAACGATAAGATGTGATACGATACGATACGAAACGATACTATACGATACGATACGAAATGATACGATACGATAGGTTAGGTTAGAGTATGTTATGTTAATTTAGGTAAATTTAGGTTAATTTAGGTTAGGTAAGGTTTGGTTAATTTAGGTTAATTTAGGTTAGGTTAGGTTAATTTAAGTTAATTTAGGTTAGGTTAGTTTAGGTAAGGATAAGGTAGGATAGGTTAAGTTAGGTTAGGTTAGGTTTGGTTGGGTTAGGTTAGGTTAGGTTAGGTTAGGATAGGTTAGGTTATGTTAGGTTATCTTACGATATGATACGATACGATACGAAACGATACGATACGAAACGAAACGATACGATACGATAGGTTGGGTTACATTAAGTTAGATTAGGTTAGGTTAGGCTAGGTTAGGTTAGGTTATGATACGATACGAAACGATACGAAACGATACGAAACGAAACGAAACGAAACGATACTATACGATACGATGAGATGCGAAGCGATGCGATGCGATGCATTGCGATGCGATGCGATGAGATACAATACGATAGGTTACGTAATGTTAGGTTATATTAGGTTAGGTTTGGTTAGGTTAGGTTAATTTAGGTTTAATTAGGTTAAGTTCGGTAAGGTTAGGTTCGGTTAGGTTAGGTTACGATACGAAACGATACGATACGATACGAAATCATACGATACGAAACGATACGATACGATAGGTTAGGTTTGGTTAGGTAAGGTAAGGTAAGGTTAGGTTAGGTTAGGTTAGTTTAGGTTAGGTTAATTTAGGTTAGGTTAATTTAGGTTAGGTTAGGTTAGGTTAAGTTAAGTTACGATACGATATGATACGATACGAATCGATACGATGCGAATCGATACGAAACATTACGATACGATACGACACTATAGCTTAGGTTAGGTTAGGTTAGGTTAATTTAGGTTAATTTAGGTTAGGTTAGGTTAGGATAGGTTAGTTTAGGATACGATACGATTCGAAATGATACGATACGATACTATACGATACGAAACTATACGATGCTATACGATACGAAACGATACGATACGATAGGTTAGGGTAGGTTATGTTTATTTAGGTTAATATAGGTTAATTTATGTTAGGTTAGGTTAGGTTAGGTTAATTTATGTTAATTTAGGTTAGGTTAGGTTAATTTATGTTAATTTAAGTTAGGTTAGGTTAGGTTAGGATAGGTTAGAATAGGTTAGGTTAGGTTATGTTACGATACGATACAATACAATACGAAATGATACCAAACGATACGATACGATACGAAACGATACAATAAGATACGATACGATACGATAGGTTGGGTTAGGATAGGTTAGGTTAGGTTAGGGTAGGGTAGGTTAGGTTAGGTTAGGTCAGGTTAATTTAGGTTAGGGTAAGTTAGGTTAGGTTAGGTTAGTTTAGGTTAATTTAGGTTAATATAGGTTAGGTAACGTTAGGTTAGGTTACGATACGATACGAAACGATACGATACGATACGATAGGTTAGGTTAGGTTAGGTTAGGTTATGTTAGGTTAGGTTACGATACAATGTGATTCGATACGAATCGATACGATACGAAACGATACGAAACGATACGATACGATACTGTAGGTTAGGTTAGGTTAGGTAAGGTTAGGTTAGGTTAATTTAGGTTAGGTTAGGATAGGTTAGGTTAGGTTAGGTAAGTTACGATACAATACGAAATGATACGATACGATACGAAACAATACGATTCGATACGATAGGTTAGGTTAGGATAGGTTAGGTTAATTTAGGTTAATTATGTTATTTGAGGTTAGGTTATGTTAGGTTAGTTTAATTTAGTTTAATTTAGGTTAGGTTAGGTTAGATTAGGTTAGAATAGGTTAGGATAGGTTAGGTTAGAATAGGTTAGGTTACGATACGATACGATACAATACGAAACGATACGACACAAAAACCATACGATACGATATGATACGAAACGATACTATACGATACGATACGATAGGTTCGGTTAGGATAGGTTAGGTTAGGTTATGTTAGGTTAGGTTAGGTTAGGTTAATTTAGGTAAGGTTAGGTTATGTTAGGTTAGGTTAATTTAAGTGAATTTAGCTTAATTTAGGTTAGGTTAGGTTAGGTTAATTTAAGTTAATTTAAGTTAGGTTAGGTAAGGATAGGATAGGTAATGTTAGGTTAGGTTACGATACGATAAGATACAATACGAAACGATACAATACGAAACGATACGATACGATACGATAGAATAGGTTAGGTTAGGTTAGGTTAGATTAATTTAGGTTAGGTTAGGTTAGGTAAGGTTAGGTTAATTTAGGTTAATTTAGGTTAGGTTAGGTTAAGTCAGGTTATGTTAGGTTAGGTTAGGCTAGGTTAGGTTAGGTTACGATACGTTACGATACGTAACGATACGATACGAAACGATTCGATACGATAGATACGATACGATAGGTAAGGTTAGGTTAGGTTAATTTAGGTTAACTTAGGTTATGTTAGGTTACAATACGATACGATACTAAACGAAACGATACGATGTGATACGATACGATATACGAAACGAAACGATATTATACGATACGGTACGATACGATATGATTCGATACGATACGATAGGTTAGGATAGGTTAGGTTAATTTAGGTTAATTTAGGATAATTTAGGTGAGGTTAGGTTTGGTTAATTTAGGTTTATTTAGGTTAGGTTAATTTAGGTTAATTTAGGTTAGGTTAGGTTAGGTAACGATAGGTTAGGATAGGTTAAGTAAGGTTAGGTTAGGTTTGGTTAGGTGTGGTTAGGTTAGGTTAGGTAAGGAGAGGTTATGTTAGGTTAGCTTACGATATGATACGATACGATAAGAAATGATACGATACAAAACGATACGATACGAAACGATACGAAACGATACGATACGATACCATACGATACGATAGGTTAGGTTAGGTTAGGTTAATTTATGTTAATATAGGTTAGGTTAGGTTACGATACGATACCTTACGAAACAAAACGATACGAAACGAAACGAAACGATACGATGCGATGCGTTGCGATGCGATGCGATGCGAAGCGATACGATACGATACGATAGGTTAGGTTAGGTTATGTTATGTTAGGTTAGGTTTAGTTAGGTTAGGTTAGGTTAGATTAATTTAGGTTTATTTAGGTTAGGTTAGGGTAGGTTAGGATAGGTTAGGTTAGGTTCGGTTAGGTTAGGTTACGATACGATACGATACGATACGATACAATACGATACGAAACGATACGATTCGAAACGATACGATACGATAGGTTAGGTTAGGTTAGGTAAGGTAAGGTTAGGTTAGGTTAGGTTAGTTTAGGTTAGGTCAATTTAGGTTAGGTTAGGTTAGGTCAGGTTACGATACGATATAATACGATACGAATCGATGCGATACGAAACGATACGAAACTATACGATACGATACGATACGATACGATACTATAGGTTAGGTAAGTTTAGGTTAGGTTAGGTTAGGTTAATTTAGGTTAATTTAGGTTAGGTTAGGTTAGGATAGGTTAGGTTAGGTTAGGTTACGATACGATACGAAATTATACGATACGATACTATACGATACGAAACGATACGATACTATACGATACGATACGAACGATAGGTTAGGTTAGGTTAGGTTAGTTTAGGTTAATTTAGGTTATTACAGGGTAATTTATGTTAGGTTAGGTTAATTTATGTTAATTTAGGTTAGGTTAGGTTAATTTATGTTAATTTAGGTTAGGTTAGTTTGTTAGGTTAGGATAGGTTAGGTTATGTTACGATACGATACGATACAATACAAAACGATACGATAGGTTAGGTTAGGATAGGTTAGGTTAGGTTAGGGTAGGTTAGGTTAGGTTATGATAGGTAAGGTTAGGTTAATTTAGGTTAGGTTAAGTTAGGTTAGGTTAGATTAGGTTAGTTTAGGTTAATTTATATTAATTTAGGTTAGGTAAGGTTAGATTAGGTTACGATACGATACGATACGAAACGATACAATACGAAACGATACGATACGATATGTTATGTTAGGTTAGGTTAGGTTATGTTAGGTTAGGTTACGATACGATATGATACGATACGAATCGATACGATACGAAACGATACGAAACGATACGATACTATAGGTTAGGTTAGGTAAGGTTAGGTTAGGTTAGGGCACGTCCGTAGAAGAACGGGTCTGGACACTCGCCTGGAAACTTGACCCCCTTGTTGTTTGGCTGTAGTTCACCAAGTTACCGAGAATATTGTGTTTTATTGGCGCTGATGTTACGGCGGTCGGACTAAACTCCGCCCACTTCCTTTCCGCTAAGATAAACAATTTATCATAATGTATTTTTTATCAATTTATGAAATACTTTCTTCGCTCACAATTTTAAGAAAAGGCTCCAGCAATCTTTATTTACTTTATAAATTTAACAATGGAAAAAAGTGGGCGGAGTTTGACTCCGACCGCCCGGAAAACAGCGCCAAAAAGTACGACATTCTCGGTAGCTTGACGAACTACAGCCAAACAACAAGGGGGTCAAGCAAAATACATTGTTAGATAGGCGAGTGTCCAGACCTGTTCTTCTACGACCGTGGGTTAGGGTAATTTATGTTAGGTTAGGTTAGAATAGGTTAGGTTAGGTTAGGTTACGATACAATACGAAATGATACGATACGAAACGAAACGATACGATATTTTAGGTTAGGATAGGTTAGGTTAGGTTAGGTTAGGTTAGTTTAATTTAGGTTAATTTAGGTTTATTTAGGTTAGGTTAGGTTAGGTTAGTTTAATTTAGGTTAATTTAGGTTTATTAAGTTAGGTTAGGTTAGGTTAATTTAGGTTAATTAAGGTTAGGTTAGGTTAGATTAGGTTAGGATAGGTTAGGTTAGGTTAGGTTACGATACGATACAATACGAAACCATACGATACAAAAACGATACGATACGATATGATACGAAACGATACGATAAGATACGATACGATACCAAACGATAGGTTAGGTTAGGATAGGTTAGGTTAGGTTAGGTTAAGTTAGGTTAGGTTAGCTTAGGTTAGGTTACGTTAGGTTAGGTTAATTTAGGTTAATTTAGATAATTTAGTTTAGGTTAGGTTAGGTTAATTTAGGTTAATTTAAGTTAGGTTAGGTTAGGTAAGGATAGGATAGGATAGGTTAGGTTAGGTTAGGTTACTATACGATAAGATACAATACGAAACGATACGATACGATAGGTTAGGTTAGGATAGGTTAGGTTAGACCTGCAGTTCCTCCCCAATGAGAGAGAAACCTTTCCTTTGCACGTGTTAGTATTCACTTTCACATTATCTTCGCATGTGAAAACTAGTCACAGATATTACAATAGTGACTATTATATCCAACAGACTATGATAGCTACCTCGACGAAATCCATGCCACTCATCTCAAGTAGCCTACCTACTAGAAGCTTGCTAGAAATGCAGCTGTTGCTGTTAACACCATATAGAAGAGTCTATAACACAGCAAGGCTAGTCATCATACAGCACGAGTATCATTCGTTCAGAAGACAAATATATTAAGTCAAACCCTTTAGTAGAGAAAGATAGCATTTTTCTTTATTGGATTATTTGCCTTGCGACCTACCGTATAACGTATTACACAGATGATATGCGTATTTCAGGTTGCTATAACACATATCTGAAACACTTTAGTCATGGAGCACATTTGAGTATGCCTTCATACTGCTGTAGACATGCTGGAACATGTTAACAAACGTGTAAGGTCAATTCACGTGGTCCTATAAAATTTAATATGTTTTTGAATGTTTGTTTGGCAAGCCGGAGCCATATGAGGAGGAAGAAGACCAGAGAACTTTTAAGACGAGAAATATTCCAATTTATAATGCTGATGATGTTGAGGAAGTTGTTGCAGCCAGCTTGGAGAAGAATTGTGAGGTGATGGTGGTGATGGTGGAGTGGCGGAAAGGAGGAGGAAGACTACATGGACAAAGGCTTGGGTAGGACTTCGTTTTCGTCGTATAACATGACTGGCAGCCATCTTAGATGACATCACATCTACCCTCTTTAATTTGACATTGTCCTTGACCTTTGACCTCACATCTGAAAAAAAACGAGGAATATTTTTTCTCTCCACAAAATCGTAATTCCCATCGCAAAGACTTGCACGGGATACGAACCCGTAACCCCCCCCTCCCCCAAAAGAACACAAACTTTAACAATACCTCAGTGAATGTTAAAGGCATTCCGTGATAATTATTTTGTATGTAGCGGCTACAGTCAAAGAGATTTTACTTATGAGTAGGTTGGCAAAAAGAAACGACTGTTGAATTGTATCTCCGTGATCATTCTCTTTTTTCGGGAGACTGTAACATTTTACTGCTTTTCACGTACTTAATTTTCGAATTTCATAAAACCTGAATTTGATTGTAGATATGTATTTACATAAGCTTCATTCTTATCAAAAAATCATCTCAATATCTCAACAGGTATAAGCGGTGCAGATAATTATTTGAAATCAAATAATTTTTTTTACAGCTTTCAAGGACGAATTTCGAAAAATCCTGAAATTCCTTTATATATATATATATATATATATATATATATATATATATATATATATATATATATATATATATATATATATATATATATATACGTAAGATTTATTTTAAAGCAAAAACAGTTTCAATATTTCCACTGGTTTAGGAGATAACTGGGATTAATTAAAAAACACATTTTATTTTTTTAAGGGCTTTCAAGGACAAATTTCGAAAAATTGTAAAAACACTTTTCAGATATTTACTTGAATATCATTTTAAAGAAAAATTCGTCACTAACTGAAATGGTTTAGGAGAAATCACGAATTAACGAAAGACATTTTATGGCTTTTCACCCCCTTAATTTTCGAATTTCACAAAATCGAAAAATTTGCGAATATGCATTTCTTCGGGAAATATTATGAAGTTAAAAAATTATGATAGCATTCCCGGTTAATGAGATATCAAGGATTCTTTTAAAACACATTTCACCCCTTTTCACCCCCTTAATTACCGAATTTCTTTGTGGGTGCCTACGGGGCAAGTGGAAGCTTCCCTCAAAATTTCATGGCTCTAGGTCCAGCGGTTTGGGCTGTGCGTTGATGAGTGAGTGAGTGTGTGTGTCAGGACACTTCATTTTATATATTAAGATTATCACTATTGTAAGTAGAGACTAATCTATATATATACACATATATCTGTATATAAAATGAAAGCTGACTGACTGACTGACTGACTGACTGACATATCAAACTGCAGCCCAAACCACTGGACCTAGAAGCGTGAAATTTTTTGTGGGGGTTCCCTTCGGGTCGTAGGCGAGCACTAAGAAGGGATTTTTCGAAATTCGACCTCTAAGGGGGTAAAAAAGGGTGAAATGTGTTTACGAAGAAACGTCGATAGAGCTCGAACCCGACGGTCAATCATCGTAATTTTTACTTTAATAGGACACTCGTAAAAATGCATATTAGCCTATTTAAGGATTTTTCGAAGTTCAACATTTAAGGGGCTGAAAAGACCTTAAATGTGTTTCCAATCAACTATCGATATCTATCGAACCCTTCGGGATAGAGAGTTGATATTCACTTCAAAATATTGCTTACTTAAATACCCAAAAAAGTAGTTTTACGTTTTTTTTTAATTCGACCCCCAGGCAGTAAAAAGGGGCGAAATGTGTTTTTTATGAATCGTCTATATCTTTGAAATACAATTGGCTGTCGTCGTGATTTTAACTTTAATTGGTTACTTTTACAAAGGACTCAAAGATGTTTCGAAATTCTTTATTTAAAGGGGTAAAAATACGTAAAATGTGTTTTCGAATATCCTTCCATGTCTATCGAATCAATCGAGATATCGAAGTGCTCTTTGCTTTGAATTTGTGCTTTTGTAAATATCCCAAGTACCATTTAAAATATATTTTCTGAATTCGACCTTAAACTGGTTAAAAAGGGGTAATATGGGTTTTCGACTCCCATTCGATATATATCGATCCCATAGTTTTTAATATAGCGACGTGATTTTTGTTTAGGATTGATGCTTACTCAAATACCTAAAAAGTAATTTCAGGAATTTTCGAAATTCACCACCTAAGGACGTGAAAAGGGGTGAAAAGTGGTAAAACGCGTTTTCAATTAATCGTCGGTATATCTTGAACCCAGCGGGCTAATGTTGTGTTTTTTACGTCCACGAGATACCAATAAAGTATGATAAAACGTGATTAAAGGGTTTTTCGAAATTTACTTATCTTAGGTGGTGAAAAGACCTTGAATGTGTTTGAGATAAATCCTCGATATCTGTCGAACCCGTCGAGATATACAATTAATTTTTGCTTCAGGATGATGATTTCAAAAATTATCGCAAAACTGTTTTCAGATTTTTCGAAATTAGATTTCTCAATACTGTGGAGGGGTGATATGTTTTTTTTTTTTTTTTTATGAATATTCGATTTTGATTCTACTGAACGGGCTAGCGACGTGATTGACACTTCAGTTGGATACTTATATAAATGTCTAAGACGTAAATTTAAAATATTTCGAAATTTGACGCTCAAAAGGGTGAAAAAGCACAAAATTTGTTTTCCATCAACCCACGATATCTATCTAACCAGTAGCGATATTGAGGTGTTGTTCGCGTCAGAGTGATGCTTACGTAAATATTTAAAAAAAAAGATGTATGCCATTTTTTTCGTTATAACAAACTTGATTATTAAGAATAAAAATAATTTGGTCAATACTCAAGGCAGACGATTCAAAAAGCATGAGCGAGCAGCGAGAAACAACCTATACAGGAGTTTCACTCTACAGTAACCTATCGAGACGTGGTGTTGTACAACCTCTATGAGCCCAGGACACAAATATTTTTTATTTTTTTTTTTAATAAATTTTATTTTCATGAATTATTTCGACATTACGTGACGCAGTTGTTTGTTACTCAGGTCTAAATTCCGGGAGGTTCTTGGCTCGAATTCCGTTAAAAGCTGCGTGCGAAAGTTCAATTCTGACACACTAAAACTACAAGGCAGATAGAATTAGTGCAATTTACGTGTCTTTAAAAGTGGCAAAATTGCAGTTCGCTTTCCACTTCGGTTCCTCTACAATATCAGCTGACATATCGTCGGTATACTGCCAAAAGTGATTAAGTCATAAATGCTATTTCGTTTAAAAACAGTATTAAATTGTAGATATTAACAAAAATTTGGTATGTTACTATGCTGTGACACAACAGTACGAAACGACGAATAGACTTTAAACTTGGGCAATTGTTCGTGAATAACATATACATATTCCTAGCATTTTTATAATTTTATTTCATTTTGACTTTGTGACTTTTGGCACTAAACCGACGATATATCATCTCACTAATCTCATGTTTGGGGCACCAAATACGTTTCAGCAAAACCTTTACCCTCTGAAACTTTGTAATGTCAATAAAGTTAAAGTGAATATTTTGAAAATATATAATTGAGGGCACCGTCACCAATGGTTGTGCACAGGGTAAACAGATGTTTCTCATTCGATTAACCTCTTACCCCACAACGTCAAATAGGCAGGGCTATAAATAAGGCCCAGGCGAAGTCGTTGTTAGTGGCAGGGACAAACTTACGACTGCTTTTCGCGTGGACAGCTATAGCTACTTATCCTGCTGCAGAATTAGTTCAACAAGCCGCTTGGACATTCCAACACTTGATGACTGAAGTACCAATCTTGTGTACAAGGAGGTTTTTAAATTAAAGTAAATATTATTTGTTACGAATAATATTCGCGAGCAAAGCTGACCGACTGACTGACATATCAAACTGCAGCCCAAACCGCTGGAACTAGAATCGTGAAGGGATTTTTCGAAATTCAACCTCTAAGGGGGTGAAAAAGGGTGAAATGTGTTTCCGAAGAAACGTCGATAGAGCTAGAACTCAACGGCCTATCATGATGATTTTTACTTTACTAGGACACTCGTAAAAATGCATATTGGCAAATTTAAGGATTTTTTTTTAATTCAACATTTAAGGGGGTGAAAAGACCATACATGTGTTTCCGATTAACTATCGACATCTATCGAATCCTTCGGGATAGAGAGTTGGTAGTATCTTCAAAACGTTGCTTACGTAAATGTACAAAAAGTAGTTTTAGGATTTTTTGAAAATTTGACCCCCAAGTAGTAAAAAGGGAAAATTTTTTTTTTTTTTTAAGTACCGTCTTTATCACTGGAACGCAATTGACTATCGTCGTGATTTTCGCTTCAAATGGTTACATATACAAATGCCTATTACACGACTCCAAGACGTTTCGAGTTTCTATAACTAAGAGGGTGAAAATACGTGAAATTAGTTTCCGATTATTCCTCCATATCAAACGAACCAATCGATATATCGAAGTGCTCTTTGGTTTAGATTGATGCTTATGTAAATATCTTAAATACCATTAAAATATATTTTCCGAATTCGGCCCCGAAGAGGTAAAATAAAGAGTAAAATATATTTTCGATTCACAATAGATATATATCGATCCCATTGATTTTTATATAGCGATGTGATTTTTGCTTAAGATTGAAGTTTACTTAAATACCTAAAAATTGATTTCACAAATTTTCGAAATTCGCCACCTAAGGAGGTGAAAAGGGATGAAAAGTGGTGAAAAGTGTTTTCAATTAATCGTCGATGTATCTTACGCTCAACGGGCTATTGGCGTTTTTTTCACGTCTACGATACACCAATAAAGTATTCTAAAACGTAATTAAAGGGTTTTTTTCGAAATTCACTATCTTAAGAGGTGAAAATACTTTGGATGTGTTTAGTTAAATCTTCGATATCTGTCGAATCCGTCGGGCTATATAGTTAATTTTTGCTTCAGGATGATGCTTACAGAATTTATCGCAAAACAGCATTAAGATTTTTCGAAATTCGAACTTTCAGTACTGTGAAGTGGTCATGTGTGTTTTTTTAAATGAATAATCTATTTTGATTCGACTGAACGGGCTAGCGTCGTGATTTGCACTTCAATTAGATACTTATACAAATGTCTAAAATGTGAATTTAAAATAATTTGAAATTCGACACCCAAATGGGTGACAAAGCACAAAATTTGTATTCCATCAACCCGTGATATATATCTAACTAGTAGAGATATTGAGGTGTTGTTCGCGACAATGTAATGCTTACATAAGTATTTAAATATTATATGTTAGTTTTTTTTTTACTTTATAATATAACTTGATTATTAGTAACAAAACAAAGTTTGTAAACTTGCAAGGCAGATGATCCGAAAGCAGCGAGAAAAAACTTATAAGGAGTATCACTGTACAGTAACCTATCGATACGTGGTGTTGTACAACCTCTGTAAGCCCAGGACATAAGTGTTCTATATTTTTAAATTAATTTTATTTTCATGAATTATTCCGACATTCTAGACTACGTTCCGGGAAGTTCTGGGCTCGAAATCCGTTAAATTATACATGCGAACGTTCAATTCTGACACACATACACTACAAGGCAAATAAAATTAATACAATTTACATGAAGTCGTTTAAAATGGGTAATATGTATTATACAGTTAATTTTCCATTGAGGTTCATCGACAACAATAGCTCACTTATATCATCTCATTAATCTCAAGGTTGGGGCACCAAATACGTTTTCGCGAAACCTTTTCCCACCAAAACTTTCTAATGGCATTAAACTTCAAATGAATACTTTGAAAATATGTAATTGAGGGCACTGTCACCAATGGTTGTGCACAGGGTAAATCAGACTTTTTCATTCGATTAACCACTTATCTTTAGGTGTCTGTAACTACCCCACAACGTAAAATTTACAGAGCTTTAAATGAGGCCTAGGTGAAGACGCTGTTAGTGGCAGGAACAAACTTAGGACTACTTTTTGCGCGGACAGCTGTAGCTATTTATCCTGCTGCAGAGTTAGTTCAACTAGCCGCTTGGACATTCTAATACTTGATGGCTAAAGTATCATTTGTTTATGTACAAAGAGAATATTCTGTTAAAGTAAATATTGTTACCAGTTTGAGGAGCACAAACATTACCTGTGGGCAACTCCCATGAATTCTTTTGGGATAGAGGTCTTATAATTAGAAATAAAAGAGTTAAATTAAGTACTGGATTTAATAGCTCACAAAGCTACGAAATACACAAAACAGTAATCAACTATGACTCTCACAACACAATTAGTTATGCACACAATTACTACTGTGCCACAGACACGTTAATTAACTTTGACAATTAAAGTACAAAAATGTCTACCATCAATTAACTAAACAGAACAAATCACAATAAAATTCAGTAATATACAATTAAAGCACAAGAATATTTACCATTAATCAATTACAGACTACAAATCACAATCACAATTCAGTCATATATTCAATCAACAGTCTTTCAAGTAGTGACAGTGTACAACTTTAATAGTCCGCAGTGGTGATGACTCGCCGTGTGCTGCGCAGCACCCCGAGTGCACTGCTGTCTTCACTCTTGAGGTCTTTGGTTCGACTCCCGTCGCGCACCTCCTCTTCGCTTGTCCTCTTGATTCGTCCAACACTGCTCCGAAGGTAGCCGCCTGCCGCCTCACAGTAGACTCTGACGTCACCAAGATGTCTTCACCAGTCTTATCTCCACAACCATAGCACCTTCCTCTAGCACGACCAATAGCGAACTCTCCCCAAATGTGCCGATTCTACGCTTTTATATTCCGGCCAAACTCCAGGGGTTTCCCGAGTTACATGGGTCTAAACATAGACATTTCATCATGTTTCGGATGTAGTTTGAGTCACATAGGCCGCTTCACAGGGCAAAAACGCAGTTGGGACAGGTATCTATGACGTAGTTTCGGCGGGATTCCCACCATGAGAAACCCGGGCTTTGAGTCATGGGCCAGCCCTCAAGGTGTTTCGACACAGGTCCCATCCAGCCTGCCCTCAGAAACACAGCATGCAACAATATTATCAGTTACGAATAGTACTCGCGAGCAAAGCCGCGGGGGACTGCTAGTCTTCTCTATATACATAAAAATGAAAGCTGACTGACTGACATATCAAATTGCAGCCTAAACCACTGGATCTAGAATCGTGAAATTTTTTGGGGGTTCCTCTCAGGTCGTAGGCGAGCACTAAGAAGGGATTTTTCGAAATTCAACCTCTAAGGGGGTGAAAAGGAGTAAAATTTGTTTCCGAAGAAACGTCGATAGAGCTCGAACCCGACGGCCCATCATCGTGATTTTCACTTTAATAGGACACTCGTAAAAATGCATATTAGCCAATTTAAGGATTTTTCGAAGTTCAACATTTATGGGGGTGAAAAGACCTTAAATGTATTTCCAATCAACTATCGACATGTATCGAACCCTTTGGGATAGAGAGTTGATATTCACTTCAAAACATTGCTTACGTAAATACCCAAAAAATTTTTTTAGGTTTTTTGAAATTCGACCCCCAGGCAGTAAAAAGGGACAAAATGTGTTTTTTATGAATCGTCTATATCTTTGAAACACAATTGGCTATCGTCATGATTTTAACTTTAATTTATTACTTTTACAAATGTATATGACAGGACTCAAAGATGTTTCGAAATTCTTTATTTAAAGGGGTGAAAACACGTGAAATGTGTTTTCGATTATCCTTACGTAGCTACAGAATCAATCGAGATATCGAAGTGCACTTTGCTTTAAATTGGTGCTTTTGTAAATATCCCAAATACCATTTAAAATATATTTTCCGAATTCGGACCTAAACTGTTTAAAAATGGGGTAATATTTATTTTCGACTCACATTCGATATATATAAATCCAATAACTTTTTATATAGCTGCATGATTTTTGTTTAGGATTGATTCTTACTCAAATATCTAAAAAGTAATTTCAGGAATTTTCGAAATTCGCCACCAAAGGATGTGAAAAGGGGTGAAAAATGGTGAATAGAGTTTTCAATTAAGCGACTATATATCTTGAACCCAGCGGGCTAATGTTATTTTTTTTTACGTCCACGAGACTCCAATAAAATATTCTAAAACATGATTCAAGGGTTTTTCGAAATTTACTCTCTTAGGTGGTGAAAAGACCTTGAATATGTTTTAAATAAATCCTCGATATCTATCGAACCCGTCGAGATATACAATTAATTTTGGCTTCAGGATGATGATTACAGAATTTATCGCAAAACGGCTTTCAGATTTTTCGAAATTCGATTTCTCAATACTGTGCAGGGATGATATGTTTTTTTTATTTTATTTTTTTTTTTTTTTTAGTGAATGATCGATTTTGATTCTACTGAACGGGCTAGCGATGTGATTTACACTTCAATTGGATACTTATACAAATGTCTAAGATGTAAATATTTCGAAATTCGACACCCAACATTTGTTTTCCATCAGCCCACGGTATCTATCTGACCAGTAGCGATATTGAGGTGTTGTTCGCGTCAGAGTGACGCTTACATAAATATTTAAAAAAAGATGTATGCCATTTTTTCTTTATAAGAAACGTGATTATTACGAATAAAACTAAGTTGGTCAATACTCAAGGCAGACGATCCGAAAAGCAGGAAAAAGCAGCAAGAAACAACCTATGCAGAAGTTTCACTCTACAGTAACCTATCGAGACGTGGTGTTGTACAACCTCTATGAGCCCAGGACAGAGATATTTTATTTTTTAAATACAATTATATTTTCATGAATTATTTCGACGTTACATGACGCATTTGTTTGTTACTCAGGTCTAAATTCCGGGAGGTTCTGGGCTCGAATTCCGTTAAAAGCTGCGTTCGAACGTTCAATTCTGACACACAAAAACTACAAGGCAGATCGAATTAGTGCAATTTACACGTAGTCTTTAAAAGGGGTAAAATTGCAGTTCGCTTTCCACTTAGGTTCCTCTATAATATCAGCTGACATATCGTCGGTATATTGCCAAAAGTGATTAAGTCATAAATGCTATTTTGTTTAAAAACAGCACCAAATATGTTTCCGCGAAACCTTTACCCACTGAAACTTTGTAATGTCAATAAAGTTAAAGCGAATATTTTGAAAATATATAATTGAGGGCACCATCACCAATGGTTGCGCACAGGGTAAACAGATGTTATTCATTCGATTAACTTCTTACCTTAGGTGTCTGTAACTACCCCACAACGTCAAATTGGCAGGGCTATAAATAAGGCCCAGGCGAAGTCGCTGTTAGAGGCAGGGAATAACTTACGACTGCTTTTCGCGTGGACAGCTGTAGCTACTTATCCTGCTGCAGAATTAGTTCAACTAGCCGCTTGGACATTCTAACACTTGATGACTGAAGTACCAATCTGGTGTACAAAGAGGTTTTTCAATTAAAGTAAATATTATCAGTTACGAACACGGTCGTAGAACAGGTCTGGACACTCGCCTATCTAACAATGTATTTTGCTTGACCCCCTTGTTGTTTGGCTGTAGCTCGTCAAGTTACCGAGAATGTTGTACCTTTTTGGTGCTGTAATCCGGGCGGTCGGACTCAAACTCCGCACATTTTTTCCATTATTAACATTATAAATTAAATGAAGATTGCTGGAGCCATGATTTAAAATTGTAAGCGAAGGAAGTATTTCATAAATTGATAAAAAAGTACGTTTTGATAAATAGTTTATCTTAGTGGGAAGGAAGTGGCGGAGCTTGAGTCCGACCGCCCGGGTGCAGCGCAAAAGATGCATAGCATTTACGTGAACTTGGCGAACTGCATCAAAACAACAAGGGAGTCAAGTTTCCAGGCGAGTGTCCAGACCTGTTCTTCTACGGCCGTGGTTACGAATAATACTCGCGAGCAAACCCGCGGGGGACTGCTAGTTCTTTGTATAAAAAAAGGGATAGTATGAGCTTGTAATTTTAACGTTATTATTTACGGAATTTTCCGCAAACATAGCTTCGGAAAATTTTTTCTAACATTTTTTTTGTAGGAAAAAATATCTACTTTTCAAAAATAACCAACATAAAACAGAATATTATTTTTAATAAGACATACATGCTAAGTTTGTATTTTAACGCTTACAAATAAATAGACACGTATACGACAATATCATTTAAACAATTTAGTATTCAGTAAATGGACGAGGTTAGGCCTAACCTCGTTAGTTCTAAATAAACCAGTTATAATGAAAGAAACGTGTTTACTACAATACATACAGAAATTGGAAAAGAATGGAAAAGTAAATACAAATAGGTAATACAGAATTAGTTTGGAGAATACTGTTTGTAATATGAATACAATTAGATTGGCAGAAGTTGCGATGTGTGAAAATGACAACACTCGTAACTATATTTTTACACTGTTACCTATCGACAGTGCTCTTTATATTAATATAGAAACATATTTTTAATAAATATCTTTTATTTTTACAGCGAGGAACAATAATTTGCCACCTAGTATTTATTTATAGACATTAAATAGCTTCGCTACACGTATGTACAATACAGCGTCTGCAGTCGGTATCACCATTCCAAAGGTTCAGAAGTTCACCACCAGATGTCAGCCACTTTACTTTGCATCTCCCATAAGCAGAGGAGGTCCCCAACCACTACCCTGACTTGCCTTCCATCACCTTTTATGGTAAGGGGGGGGGGAGAACAGTGTCGTCCTTTTTTATCCCTTTCCTTCCTTTCCTTGGAAAGATGCTTATCACGAGATGGCAAAATTAACTTCATATTGCTTACGGCCACCCACGAACTTGCAAACAAAAAAAATAGGGTTTTAGCAGCGACAGTTAAAGCACAAAAGAGGTGTGGAGGGGGTACAGAAAAGAAAAGGAAGTGCAGTAATGGAACCAGGTGGTGAGAAACATTCTCTCTGCCTCCCACGCTTGACACCTGCCAGTTTACAACTCAGCCTTCTCTCCCCATCCACTTTTTTTCTCCTGGCGGCTATTTTTCTATTTTCCGTCTATACTGCCCTGCTAAGGAAAAAAGCCTTAACTTCAAATTTAAAAACATTTTTTTTGTATATTTTAACAGCTGATGTCAATATACATATCTCTGTGAAAGATAAATACTCTTTAACCATTTGTTACTTAAGTAAATTTTGTTTCAAATAAACCTAAGTCCAGATTGTAGCACAGTACTAACAATAAAAGCCTTATGTAGTTCGTTTGAAGAAAGAAAGCCTTAAGTACTCCATCTTGTGTACTTAAGGTCTATTTCCTAAGTATTTATGTTTTACAACTATTTAGGCCGCCTTAAATATAACACAATTAAATGTAACCCTTTAATCCAAACATTGACTCCTTGTTCTATACAGCATGAAATAATCAGTTTATGAATTTTGTGTGTTCTCTATGGCAACACCATTCGATAGATGATGTGTGCTACCCAAATACCTCCATGGTGCTACCCGGGCCGCCTTCCGTTATTCACTGATTTCACTGATATCACTGACAGTTCGCCAGTGTCCGTGAACAATAAGGGAACTCCGTCAGTAATCAGCAAAATATTTTCACTGTCAGTAAATAGATAATATCGGAACATTAAATCAGTAAACATTACTGCAATGTACGTTGTCTAGCAACCACATCTCTGGCATATCTGTGATTTCTTTCTTGCGATAAACTGTCATGTTTATTTTGTTCGTTGTATAAATTGTATTTACTTTAATAAAAAAGTTGGTATATTTTTAGCATATTGATACATCCAGCACGACTTACGACTGATACTGTTTTCTTCGTTTTTTCACGACGCAGCTTATATATTGTGTTAATTTAAGGTTTGGGAAGCTGTATCTATTATTTTAAATGCATAAACAAGGTACGATTCAATCTCTAAACATTATTTAGTCTTTGCAAACTGCACGACGAATGCTTCTGTAACTATAAACAGACGTTAAATAAACGTATATAAATTAATAGATACCCTCTTTGGCTCTTATATATTAAAAAAGACTCATCCTATAATTAGATAACTTCAACTTTTGAATTTCCGCCAAAAATATTGGTTTACTGACAACACTGATGCTCTGAAGCACCAGCAAAATCGGTAATCTCAGTAAACGGATGTAGCCTCGCACAGGGTATCGTCATCAACCGATCGTCAGTGACTATCAGTGCCGTCAGCAATTTCGGAATCATAGCTGACATTACTGAAAACACTGGCCAGTGAAATCAGTGAAAAACGGAAAGCGGCCATTCACACGCTCGCAGATCACGCCGTACAGACAGAGCAGACAGAGCGGGATTTTTGACCTAGCGATTCACGCGGTCGCAGAAAGCTGTGAATTTTTTGCGTACCCATAATGCACAACTTTATTTACAATACTGTCTGTGGAGCTGCTGCTGGAGAAAGAAAGTAAATCTTTTTATGACAAAACGAAAAATAAGATATGTATGAAGACTTTTTTTAACAGCTGGAAGTGTAAAATGTGAATCGATTCGTGTTAAAAGTGTAATTGTGCTACAAAATTATCCGTGGAATTATGTATGGTGAATCAATTTAATTATCAAGAAACTGTCGTTTCAAATAAATGTGATCATGATCCTTGCCACTTCCAACTAATCATGAAAACTTATTCGCTTTACATATTAAATAGGACGTCACGACTGTAGGCAGTAACTGTCAAACAAATTTTGACAATGTGGGCTTCACTGTGTTCTTTCTGACTCAACCCTAGCAGATGCAAAGTCTGTAAATATAGGTAATAAACATCGCACGAGACCAGCAACCATTTATATTATAATTGATTACATTATAGTATAAGAATACCATCCTCCTGTCCCTCGACATTTTCCGTCCCAATTCCTCCATTTTCACCCTAGGCCTAAAGTTCCTTTCCTCTTCACCAGCCTGACCTTGCTGTAATAGGCTACATTTTAACACATTATTTATATTGCAGACACATAGCGTGTCCAAACATTAAGGTGTTTTGTGGGTTTACTTAAGTTGCTTTGTCACTCCCTGAAAACTCTAACACGACTACTGTGTTACAGAGGTTGATCAATGAAATTTATGGCATGAAGTCTTGAAGAAAATAGGAGGAATCGCAACCCAGTAGAATTATCTTTTTAAAGTAACTATGCCTTGATCCCACTACTAATACAAAACCTTATAAACACGAGGCCACTCAAGTAATGTAGAAAATAGCATGTCCTTCCCAAACCCTTTCTAACTTTACAAATCCCTTCATCTTACCAAATTCTTCAACAGAAATTACACTCCCTCATTGATTTCCAAAGCATAGACTGCCTACCACTAATATTTCACGCACTATGGGTTGTAAAATATTATTCTGCCATAATAATGCATCAGTTTAAGGATTTTAATAATTATTTTGCAAATGTTACAGTTTCCAGAAGTTACTGATTAAAAATTTTATATTTTGGTCTGTGAACTTAAAACTGGTTTTTAAATAACCCAACAGTAATCTAATAGGCCAACATAAAATTCTCGTGTCACAGTGTTTGTTTCCATACTCCTCCGAAACGGCTTAACCAATTTCAATGAAATGTTGTATATATATTTGGTAGATCTGCTAATAGGTTTTTATCTATTTTTTATACTCCTAAGTGCTATTGTTTAGTAAATATTTTTAATTTAATAATTTTAGAACCCGGTCGATAACTGTGTAAGTGATAATTGATTAGTTATCCCCACAAGCTGATACCAGTCTATCCCCACCAGGTATCACTGCTGTATTATTATTATTTATTAATTTATTTACTATTAGACCTCTTCCACTCATATACCACATCACTTCACACTTACAATAAGTTATTTATGTGACAAAACGTTTGTTGGAGCAGCTAGTAGCACAGTAATTTTTCATGTACGTTGTCTGCACGCCACACTCTCACATTGTATTGACATTGTCAGAACGTGCTATAGTCTGTCTCACGAAAGAATATCATTTTTTGACAGTTTTGAAGGCTATCGTGTGTACCAATTTCTGCAGGAAATAACTTTTAATTTTGATAAGTTGTACAGTGTACTATGTTTGTGCAAAAGTTACTTGTAGGAGAGAAAAACACTGCTTATTTAATGAAAACAACTAAAAAAATAAATGCAAACTCAAATGTCAAAAAGTGAAATTCTTATATGAGACAGACTATATGTTAAAGTATACATGCAGAAAAGGTGCAGACAATCGTACAAAGTAACGTACTCTGCATGTCGCCGGCACATCTCTAGCACTGAGAGCACATGAGCATGTTGTTGGTTGGACATTTCTGTCACATGTATGCAACATACTGCAAGATCCCATCTGCAACATTGCCAGTGTGACATTTCTGGCATGGTATGTGCTGTCAATATGCTGCAAGACCTCAACTGCAAGGATACATCTTCAACATTGCT
>PNEQ01104835.1:8050-42177 GCA_003012365.1 Medauroidea extradentata
CGTGTTCAGTCCGCATTCGCCCTGAGTAGCGCGCAGACCATGGCGCTCAGTGAACTGTGGTGTTCGTCACTTTTAGATGGATCGCCTCATGCGCAGCGCGTGCTCGAGGCGCACAGTGTTGCTCCGCGCGTTGTCTGCAACGCGCGTTCGATGTTGCATTGCAGCCGCGGCGCGCTCGTGTGTACGCGGCTTAACAGACAGCAGCTGCGCGGTGTCAAACAGCACGTGGCGCAGTGGAGGGCGTATACTGGGAGGGGAGCACCTTGAGTGAGCGACACGAATACAGCCAGACGCGCGAGGGCAGGCGTCTTTGTCAGCTGTATCCGATATCTACATTTTCGATGCGCTGGTGTGCTAACGGCAAAGACCGTTTTAAACAAACCTGCCGAATATATTTTTATTGTATGCTCTCGTTTAAGTTGAAAAAGAACTGTTGTAAAACAGTTGAAACAAGAGATCATGGCCTTAAGGAAACACGTGCTATAGATTACGACAATCCTTTTTCAAGATAAGAAATATGTACATATTGAGTCGGTGTCTACTCAAGTGCATATAATTCCACTCAGGACCCATTTATCTAAACACTTCGTTAACATGCGTAACTGTTATTTTAAAACTCACTGCTTACATTGCAGAATGTACTTCCTTCAGTGTTTACGTTAAAATACACGCATTAACAAACACTGTTTTTTGTGAGTATGATTTCAAAAGTACGTAGTAATGAACTGGCTGTATGTCAGTTTATATATATAATTTCATTTGATAAAATGTATTTATTTAATGAACGTATCGTTGTAAAATACTACCTTTCAATAAAGAAGAAGTGAGAAATAAATGTTTAATACAGAAATTTAAAATTTACGTTGACACACCTGGAAAGATTTTACTACTACTTTTTTAAAAGTTATTTTGCTACGCGAATAAATTCGTTATATATGTTATTTTCAAATAATTTCCTCCTTCCCACCCCTCCCTGCAAACATTACCCGCACAAATTTGAAAAAACAGTATTGTACAACACATTTATATTTATATCACGCTATTGTTGATGTGCTTGTCGCTAGCCCCCCCCCCCCCCAACCCTTTTTTCCATCCGATCGTGTCCAGTATATGAATGTAGTTTGAGCTTATAGTTTGTGCTAATTTGTGCAACAAATTTTAGAGTTTGTGTAAGTTAAGATTTTGCAAATTTCAATTTCAAATAAGTCCCTCCACCTTATCCGACCGGGACCAAATTTTGTCTGCAGTTAGTGCTTAGTTAGCCAACTGTTTTTCGTACTCTAACAGTTTAATACGTGAATCGTTACATCATCTTTAGATCATATTTAATCAGTCATAATATTCGTTTGTTCTAATTCACAAATTGATAAATATTTGAAAAGTGAGCTAGCTATCTTCCAACTTTTCGTATTGTATAATTTTACAATGGTGATTTTTTTGTTATTGTTGTATTGTATTTTATCCGTAATAAATTTTTTGTAATGAACAATACAAATCGGTCAGTTTGGTAAATTTTTAAGCACAAACTCTATCTGTGGTACAAATTAACACAAACTAAGCACAAACTCCAGCCAAAATTTGGGTCCGATCGGATGAGGTGGGGGGGGACTGGCGACATGCACCTTTATTGTTATAAGCCGCAAGCAATTCCCACGTCTGGCATCCACTCCTTTCAGCCTTCCATGCGCACAATCATGCAAAGGTTCCTGTGAAATAACCTGTTCGTACATTAGGCCTGCCCGTTCCATTATACTAAAATAGTAACACGTTGTAATGAGATCATGTATGTGTCGCTCGGGTAAATGGTGCATACACTGTATTATGTAAATTTCTAAATGTAAACAAAGTAATTTTGATGCGTCAAAGCTTACAATTTTTTTAGGATTAAAAAAACTTCCACTTTAAGTATATGTAAACATATGGGATTAAATGGTTCAGTGGATAGTTAATATGTCTCTATTGCAAGAAAAAATGATGTACTTCGTAAAATACATATTTCCCTCCAGATTAAAAAATCACGAACAAAAATGTCCACTGCTGGAAAAACACGACCCATGGTATTTGTATTAGTGAACAAAACATCATTAAATGTTCATACAGCTTTTGGGCAGAGGCCGTCTGGGAACGTAGTTCAACTGGCATCCGGCGTTGCCGTGCATGACAACTGCGTAACCAACAGGAAACATTGGTCCAAACCCATCCGTGAAAACACACAGCGGTCAACGACTGTGAACGTGGACGCAAATGGAAAACAAACAGTCGCTGAGGTTCAACAGCGCTGCTTTCAGCGTGCCAACCTGCCAGAACGAGCTGCCCCGTCTTGAAATCACAGAAGCGCGACGGACAAACCGGGGACGTGAAAGAAGTAGGTCGAGTATTAACAAAACGTGATGGAGTTTAAAATTTGCCTTTTTGCTTGCAAATAGCTGATTCTTACTTTCAGAATTGTTTTTGGATAATAAAATCTGTATTTCATTGCTCTAACCACCAAGCCCTTATGAAAGTTCTGGGTTACTTCAATTTAATCGTAATGTGCTTATTCATTCGTGTAAGTATAGTCACTCTAGTGAATTAATTCCTGTTTTTGACAGATGTGTTGCCATATGTTTTTAAGCAGTTTTCGTGTAAAACAGTTTTGCTTTGCCACATTTCGTGTATAGACAATTGCACTCAGCTGACTGTCCAATTGTGCAATACATGTCTACCTTACGTAAGATTTCCAGTTTTTTTTTTTTTTTTTTCACTTCTGAAGTTTATCATGTGTGTACAGTTCTAACGGAAAATATGGTTTCATTCTTTTGGTGTACTGCATAGTATGCAACTCAGCTTAATTTTACTGTGCAGAAATCACCTGTAGTGGAGGATGCCAACACTACTTTAAAAAATTTAATTCTTACGTGATGCGTACAATAATACCCGTCACATTTTTAAAATTTCTTTGATAGATTTATAAATGTACACTTTTTGTTCCTCGTGCTATATAGTTGTTTAAGTCTTCAGAGTGACATTTGCGTAACTTAAAGCCAAATTTTAAGTATTTTTAGGAGTTCATCTCAAATTATATGCACTTATATATATTCATATACGTATATATGCATATATAATAGTTCCTCAACAAGTTACGAGTATTCTTAATATTCTAATTATACATTAAAAAATGTAGTCCAGGATCTGTCTGTTGGGACCTAAGGACTAAAATGGTTAGAGCAGTTTTCATATTTCAGTTAGTTCTTCGGCTTGCTGGTGAAGTGAAGAAATTTCTGGTCTGCAATTAACATCTAGATCTTTAGCGATAGTGAGGTGTGACACGAAATGAGTATGGAGCAGCGCCGGAATGAACGGGTGGGGGAAACGAGAGATCCCCGAGAAAACACGCCGACCAGTGCCATCATCCGGCACGATACTTACGTGTGAAAATCCGGGGATCGGCTTGCTGGCAACATTTTCAGTTGTTAAATGCGATAGTACTGTAACCCAGGTTCGATCCCTGTCTTTAACCATCCCAATTTCTGTTTTCAATACTTTCCCGGAATCGCTCCGGATTAATGCTGGGATGGTTAACAAAGGATAACTTGACTTAAAGACCTTTCAAAATCTAACAAAAAATTGAGGACTGGAAAAATATTTGCAGTGTTAATTGAATTCCTTAAGCTATATAAAATGAAGCATAACAGTATATCGCAGCGTGTAGTGCAATATACAGTACAATGTAGTATAACTTAATGCAGTACTGTTATAACAAATCTGCACGAAACTGTCTATGAAAGACTGCTTTTACTTTGCTGTCAACATGTTTCTAAACGTTATTCACGGTGAAGCGAATGTCTCCCAGAGCATACAAACCAGCGTAACGACCAATAAATGTAGGTATTTTATTGCACAATGTGGCTAACTTTCGAAATTAGCGAAATAAATACACTTTGCTTATTAATCGCATGGTAATTTTATATTAACAGAACATAATTATAGAAATTGTATGAGAGAACAAAATGAAATCTTTGAAAAGTCGCTCCTTTTCCGTAAATTGCTTAAATCTATCCTTGTCTGACGTGAGAAAACTATATCGTGGAAAATGAATACAGTAACACATCTAGTTCATAGTTTTAACAACACGAAAATTGAAGTGTACATTTATAAATGTGTATTATGTTTCCTGATCAATTTAAATAGGCGGGGAAAGAAATCATTTAAATCTATAGCTTATTCATTAATATATATTTCTCTATGCAAGTGTTCATCGTCATGCTGATGTAACGTCACGAACGCCTGAGAATAGGCAACAATCGTAACTATTAATGTCTGCCGGTTGCATATCTTTTCAGGCACCAGATAATAAAATCACTTCCGAAAGCTTGTTTCGCCCAATTATTTATTTTTGTGTAACAAACGTAAACTGGTTAGGTCGGGATACACACATTTTGTAATATGCTTTCCAAATTAACACATGAAAACCAGTAGCTACACTGTCATTAACATGCGTAATCATAAGACACAATATGTTTTTACGTAGCCCTGTTCAGTTTCTGGATAACGGATTTCTTGTAATATGTCTATGCTATCACTAACATAATCTTTCGTTAACGTTTTATGTTACAATAGCAAGTTATACGTAGGCATATTTCAGAATGTAATTTTACAAAGGACTTTAGATGAATATTTTCATTTATTAATAAATTGTTCATCGTAAATACGAATTAATACAACTTTGCTCTCAGTCTGCTTCATAACCAACAAAAAAATTACTTTCATTTATACTAATAAGTAAAAGAGTGTCTTTTTATTTTCATATGTAGGCCCTATTTTAATGAGTGAAGTCACGGAAAAATTCCACATTTTACAGAAAATTATCTGAGATCAGGCCTGGATTTACAGCGGGGCTTAGTGGATCCCAGGGCGGCAAAACCAGAGGGACGGCAAATTTTCAGGGGAAACTAACTAACCAGTTAGAAAATAGTTGGAGAATTTTTTCCAGTTATGTATTCCAAATTCGAACATTATTTTTTGTACTTTATATAGCTTCATAGATTGAGATAAAGAAAGTAAGGATTCCATCAATGCTATAGGACTTTGTACTTTGAAGTGAATTGCAAATAGAAAACATTCTCTTCTTAAGGTATCGCTCTTTAGCAGTGGTTTCAAAAATATTTTAACACAAATTAATTAATATATCAAAAATTCATTCTGGCAATTTTAACACTTATATACCATGGCTTGTGCCTGAATTTTTCTGTTGCAATACACCAAACAGTTTTTTAGATTTTTGCCCCAGAAATAGCACATATTTTACTGTCAAAATAAGCCATAATGGAGCAAAATACTTTTTGCAAGCAAACGGTACATTTATTTAAAGAAAACGCTCTGGCAAAATTGTGTACCGTATGACTGTACACAGTCTCAATTTTTTTCAAGGCATTTGGTTGAAAACTATTCCAGTTATTTGTAATTGTTTGAAAGAAATGAAAGATCATGACCTTAACTTCGGCGCTGCTGCATGACTGACTATCCGCCGCGAGAGTCGTTGCAGTAGTGTTAATTTTGTTTATTTAGTCTATGGTACAGTAAGTGTACAAGTGCGTGGTTGATATAGTACAGGTAAGGTAGCATCTGTAGGTCGTAGTATTTTTAATTTACATTCCTGTCATTATAAATAAAGTATATAAGTTATTGTACTATCGAACTTAAAAGTACCCTCAACTCATTGAGATAAAAAGGAAAATATTCCTTCAACTTTGAATGCGTATGACTTTCTGAGCATTAAAGTTATTATGTTTTTCAAGTAATGTTCCATTTCCTTACATCGTAGCAAACAAATGTTGAATTGTAATGATTCCCATTCAACCTATACTTTAGTAGTAAAACTGTTTTTTCCCATTTTACCGAAAGTCGGTTGAAGTGGAATCATTACATTCGTTATATCACTCATTCTTTTTAGCCTATGCGTTGCGTTATTTTATGTAAATCAGTAAAATTATACCAAATGATCACATTAATGTAAGAGCAAATTTAAGTACAATTACTTATACATAGAAATATAAAACATATTAAGGAATGTTTACTTTGCTAAGTAGTTGCAACACCACATAAGCAAGAATACAATCTCAGGAAGTTCCATTTATAATTTCGGGGCTGGGTTGGCAAATATACGTTCTCCAGTTTTCGCGCAAACAACATGGGACTTTGAGTAAATTGGCCAGATATGGGTTATCGCGTGTTATTTTTATAGCGAAGGCTCAAACTGACAAGAGCGAAACAGGTTTGATTGCAGACACGCAACGTCGCTTTGTTATACGTGATAGGCTTTCGCAGTGAGGGTCACCCGGGGAATTTAGCCGAGCGCCGTGACCTATATGTATGAAGCTGCCCGCGCGTGACTTCAGAACTCTGACGATTGTGTGATCGGGCGCATTCATATGCGCTGTTAATCATATCGCGTCACAGAAAAATACGTATTGGTCACTGTAAAGGTAAGAAAGCATATATAACATACTAGCCAGTTATCTTTCCTTGAGTGGTTAGTAGATATATAACATTTTCCTACATATGAGACACATTTATTAACGTGGCATTATCCCGTGTTAAATAGTTAGCAAAATTGAGTAAGTATATGGCATTTAAGGGCGCCGCCTACACGCGCGTGAGAGGCTCAAAAGCGACGGAGCAGTAAGGTCGACCTTGAAGAGCGCATTAAATGCCGCGTCGCCTCAACGAACCAAGCGCTGAACTAGTGTGCAAGGTTCCCGCCGAACGGTTTTTACTATGGGGCATTAAGCGGTGACCATATAATTTTATTGGTGGAAAGTCTGCAACTAAGTTCAGTGCAGGTCGCAACCTGAGTTTCACATACATCCGGATAGTACATTTTGAAGTACGGAAGTCTGAAAAGGCCGTTTTTAGCCATGTTGGAGGGCTTAGAAACAGTGTTTTTAATGAGCGTGGCGTCTTAACAATGAGGTTCCGACCTTGCCTGAAGTTTTTTTTCTTTTCGTACTTTGGAACAGTTGATACGCGTGGAATATTTTCGTAGAAAAACCTGCTTACAAACACACTGCAACGTATTTCAAGCGTGGGGTAGGTGGCCCCTTAAAGTATCTAGCTAACATAAGTAAAGTTATTTGAAATTACGTTCGTTACTGCTTCAATAGTTTTATCCATAATTATTTATTACATTTACTATTCTGGTTTTATAATTGTATTTATTTTTAAGTTACTAAAGTATGTTACAATATATATTTCTTAGTTATAACAACTTCATAATTTTTTAGACTGTATAGTAAGTATTCTGTTGACAAGACATTAATAAATTCCTGTATTTTTAATTATTTTCTGATATAATTTTTCTCATTATTAATAGAATATAATAAAAATGAAATAATTACTACTCATGGTCACAAAAGCGATAATAACTGCCACATTCAACGACTACCGACTTAGAAAATGTGTTCATGTATACTTCGGAAATGTCCTGAATCTCAACGTTTCATTGAAATTAATATTTCGTTATTGTTAAGGGTAGCCTTTTATGAAGGATCGTGATAAAGAAACTAACGTTACATTACAATTATTATTCTTTTTACTTCCAGTGTAAAAGTTTCATTTCTCGTGCTCTACGATAATTTTTCTGAATTTGTCAGGTATGTTAAATTACAATTGTCAAAAGCGTTAACGTTTGAGGTGCCGTTAGCATTGTTTTTGCTCTGTGGCTGTTAGTTTGAGTTCCTACTAAAAACCCCGATTTCGTTGGCATTTATATAGAAGATCTAGATTCGTTCAATAGTTCAGCCCAAGATACAAACGTCAGGGTTTTCAGCATGGCAGCCCACGTTAGCCTTCGCTTACACTGAATATGCTCTAGTTTATATTTTTGATATTCATGGTGACTGTGTCCAGGCCAACGATTTCCCAGTCTGTCTGGTTTCTGTCTCCAGCAATGTTAAGTCGGTATATTTTGCAAGTAGGAAACATTGCCGACGATACCTAGGCTGGTGAGATTTCTAAAGTTTCTCTCATTTTCACTTTGCCTAGCAGTCCTTATCTTCTTCATTTTAATGTTTCCTTTAGTGCCATCCATCACGGATCACGCGCATCTGAAGTGCCTTCTTAGCAAGGCCATCCCTTAGCGGATTTAACATTATCTTATGTTGCAATGTTGCATATTGATTCATATTTTATGGTAATTATAAGCGATATTTGTATTACCTGGATCATCTATTTCATTTCATATTAAATTTAAATGTACGTTAATCAGTTAACACGTTTTACTTGCTATTCCTATAACTCATATTTTAAAAAAGTATAAAAGGTTCCATAATATTTGAGATTATCCGCGATGAGATGGCTTACTGCACCAGTAGATTACTCAGATACACTGTAATATCAAAGTTCCGCAATACGCTGTACGAATGTTGTTGAAAAGATCAAAAGTAAGTTATCGATATCTTACATTGTCTTATGTGGCATATTGATTCGCATTATTATTGTAATTATAAACATAATTTGTATTACCTTGGCCATTTATTTGGTTTACATATAAGGTCAAATGTACGTTACTGAGTAACATTTTTTTACTAACAGTTGATTCGTGATATGGCAAAAATAAATAAGCTGGTAACTCTAGTCAGTAGGAGAATTCAGTGTAATATCAACGTTTCATTATTCGTAGTAGTATATTGTTAACACGAACCCCAGTATCGAACAAATATAAAGTGTTCTCTTGTGGAATATAACAGTGGAGCGAGCGTAGTATGTGCGTTGTGGTAATGTTACTCACCGCGGTAAAGAACGAGCGAACGCGCACAAGTTTACGAGAGTAAACAGTAAATACACATGCGGCAAAATTCATTGCTGGAGGGGTGTGTGTGTTCAAACATCTCCTGTAAACGCTGATTACCGTATGCAAAGTTACCATACCATATAGTAAACAGTGCATTGCTATTACTAACTGATTCGTTTTATTGTACACGCGCTGTTGCCAGCAAGTGTTGCTGAGCCGCAGTAAATCCACGGTTACCTAAAACGACTTAAAAGTCCATACATAGCAAAGACTTGAACATCGGCCGACGGACGTACATTTTGAGCGACAACTAGGCGTGTTCTCGTCTAGAAGGCACGGTGAGGAGTGGAAACCAAGGGTGACATTGACTGGAGAGTAATATCTGAGAGCGTAGAAGAGAAAAATACGTAGAAAATACGAAAACACGCGTCGCATTTAGTTGGTTTCTCACAAAAAAAAAAGTTTGTAAAAGGATTTATTGCCGAAATGTATTTATGAAGGACGCATCTAAGTTACTATAGTTAAATTATGAGTTTATTTGAAGAATAATTAATAAATATTAGTGGCACTATATTACAATATTTCGGTGAAATCTAAATTATTTTATAGTTGCATTGATATTCCAGTATAAAAACTTCCACTATAGTAGAAGAGATACAGTTTTTGTCTTTCCTTCAAAAATTGTTAATGTCGTAGGTATATTACTCTTTCAATAATTAAAATAAACACATCATCCTGAAATGGTACTAATTTTTTTAACTAGGGACGCTCCTTAACGCGAGAAATGAATGTAAATACCATTGCGATATAAGATTCTAGATTTTCCAGATGCCATATTCAACCAGGTGGAGTTCCTCACATTGTTCGTGTGCCAGAAGACGGAAACTCATACCAGTTCCCGAAACATAAAGTCTGTTGTCGAAGGGAGCCTGCCATTATTGTCTGTGTTATATTCGTTGTGTTGTCTTGTCTACAGCCGTTTCGGTCGCTGTGTTCATTTGTGTTGTACTTATTCCTGTTTGTCCATCACTGTCCATTTGCGTGCACCTTGTTCGGTCCTTGTCTGTTTTTAATAGTCCTTTTGCGTTTTTTTTTTTTTTGTTTCCATAATATACCGACTATAGTCTTATTTCTGAGTTATTTGTGTTTGTCGACTACTGACATTTCTGGTTTCTAATGTATGTTTCTTGTTTTTGTTGCTAATTTTCTCATTATTTCTATTTTTACGAACCATGGGTTTTCTGTGACTCAGCAAAGTTCGCTAGAAATGGCGTATATCCTGCAAAACACGCCTGTAGATAGCACAACCTCATTGCAAAAACCATTCAGAGATCACGGTACATGTGTGATTTTCCATCGCTGTCGTCTCTATGTATAATTTTGCTTTCTTACTGTTGTGAGTACAGCAATGATGGTGCGAGTATGGAGGAGCTGACAGATCACTCGCCTCACATCGGGAGGACCCTGGATCTATATCTTTCCAGCCTTTTTTAATTAGGTATTTAAGGTATTTTTGTTTAAAGCGTAAATGAATACAAACGATTGTGTTACTATTAAAATATTTTAATGTCATTTGCACAGTAGGGTTAGTTGTACTTTTTTAAACAAGCTTTATGTTTAAACCAATAACGTTTTAAGAAGAAAATAAAAAATGTTTCTACATTTCACTTTAAACAATTTTCTCTGTGCAGCAATTATATCTACAGTGGTTTATTTACTAACATAATTCGAGCTGTGGTAAATAAATTATTTTTACTGCGTAAAACATTCGTTAAATACAATAAGTTTTGACTGGATTCAGTTTCTTGGACGTACTCCATTGCAAGTTGAAAGACTGTCAAAGAAAACTAAACAAATAAAAGAAAGTCGCATTTGGGTTCCTGAACCCTGTGTGTCTACCTGATGACGGGAACAGATTCCAGTTCCCGAAACGTCGTAACACTCTCTGTCAGGACAACTACTGTGTTTTGTTTCGTCTCTTCATTGTGTCGTTTGTCTTTTCTGTGTATGTCTGATATCTATTGCGTTTTGTCTCGTCTCTTTGTTGTGTCTTTTTGTTATTTTTCTGTTCGTGTCTGATATCTACTGTGTTTTTTGTTTCGTCTCATCGTTGTGTCGCATGTTACTTGGTTTTTTGTTTGTTATTATTTTCATTTATTATCTGTTTGTTCCTTGTTTTTATTTGACCCGATTCCATTTTGGAATTTCATGTTGTGTATGTATCTTGCTGACTAAAGCATACTCTGCTTATTTTATGGTTTTCTTTTATTTGTTTAGTTTTCTTTGACAGTCATTTAATTTGCAATTGAGTACGTTCAAGAAACTGAATCCAGTCATGCACTCCAATTACACAGTTCTTTCAAAGATCACAATAAGTTTTGTAGTCCTACTGACTAGATTAATCAGTTCCTACAGAAAGGTTGTACCGAAACGAATCACCTAGTAAACTGCAGTAAAAATAGTTTAGTGTAGTCACGACAAACGCATTTATAGTGCTTGCTTACTTCATTTAACCCGCAGGAAAGAATGAGTGTTACAGGGACTGTAGAGCTCACCGCAGCCGCCTGCTTGTTAACTTGGCTCATAATCCTGGCAAAGAAATGGGCGCGCTTTGTGCAGCGTGTGAACCATCTTCCCGGACCCAGAGAAAGCCCCGTCTCCACGATTTTCAGGACAAACTCTATACCCAGTTGCAGTACGTATTTTACTTTATACGTAACATTCTTTACAAAGAAATTACCAGTTCCATATTATTTCATACTGTAATTAAAATGTCACCAGTGGCTGGCGTAAATCAGCCTCATTTTTTAATTTCCTGTAAGGATATTTTAAAGAACAAATCCGTTGCTTATTGTGAGAAGATTATTGATTTAGTACTGAAATTTATAAACTTAAATGCCAGACATTTACATTGTTCATATTGTGTAGAGTTTTCTTAAAATTCTATCACTTATAACGCTACAATTGATGCAAACAAGAGTATTCCACTAGCCTTGTATTGTCTACCATACCTAGTCAACGAGTGAGGTGTCACAATGGTTAAAATTTGGACTCGCATTCGACAGGACTTGGGTTCGATTACAGGGTCCGACAATCCTGATTTCTGTTGTCAGAGATAATCTAAATCGCTCCAGGCGAATACTGGGATGATTTCATTACAAAGGCCATGACCAATTTCCCTTCCAGTTGTATGTGATCGCATAATGACACGTTGTCGAGACGTTAAGACCAATACAAATTAAAACACATAGTCTCGCATCAGTTACCAGTAAATGCATATGTAATAAATATTACAAGTTCTCAGTTATATATTTAACATTCGTACACTGAGAAAAGTCTGATAAGAAAGGATTAAAGTTTAATTGTCTGACATGATTTCAGCGTAAGAGCATTACATGTTTGCATCGTAAACCGACCTTTAAACTTAGTTTACAAACTGTAATTTGGATTCGTGAGTGCTCGTCTCCTGCGTTGCTTACATTGTTTACATATGCCGGCGAAAAAATTATCGCATTACAGAACTATAAACGAGTCAAATATTTTTATCGATAGCTTTGTGTAGCTCTGAACAACGTGGTCTTCAGAACGGTTTAATACGAGGGTTATTTTATTTTCAGCCTCCGGTCGGGTGTAGTAAAAAAACAGGACTGAATTAGAAAATTATTTTAATGTTCTAAAGAAACGTATATCTTTACACTATTTTTCCACATAATCACCCTGCAGATTGAGACATTAGTCGTATCGATGCACCAGCTTGCCGATACCCTCCTTACAGACTGGATTTGGCACCGAGTGACTTCAACCTTTTCCCCAAGTTGAAAAAGTGGCTTGGAGGACGACGCTTTAACACCCATGATGAACTGCAGGACACTGTTAAAACGTGGTTGAATAGGCAGGAGGCATCCCATCATTCTTTGCAGAGGATATCGTCAAGCTGGTGCATCGGTACGACAAATGCCTCAATCTGCACGGTGATTATGTGCAACAATAGTGTAAAGACGTACGTTTCCTTTGACATTAAAATAATTTCCTAATTCATTCCCGTTGTTTTTATTATAGCCGATCGGAGGTTGAAAAAAAAATAACCCTCGTATGAAATGGTTTGGGTATGTAGCAATGCAGAAATGTACAAGCGGGTAAAACTAGAGATCCGCGGAAATATATCCTCTGGTCAAATACATTGTGCGCACAATTGCCACATTTGAAACTCTGGGAATGACCCTACCGGATATCGAACTCAGACTTGTTACGGAACTCTGGCCCACAACCTGCCCCTACAAAACTTTGCTGGCTGCAAGCTCAAAGTTGTGAGACTCAGGTAAGGAACTAGTTGGTGTCAAGCCCTCTCCCTGCACTCTCGCTAATCTTGATTGACAGGTCGTTATCCCTGAAGGCCAATGATACTGCGACAGTGTCCACCTCTCCTCTCCCCCATCCCCACCCAACCAAAAGTACCAAGAAGGGCCATGCTATGACGTAGGTGCATGACAAGTTGTCAAACTACAGGCGTTTAGTTCGTATAAGCGAAATACAGTGCTGCAATCTACTGAGACAGAAACACACCAGAGTAGGTTGGGTTTCATCCTTAACGTTTGAGAGGATTTTCAAAGTTCTGGCTGGTAACGGGAAGTATCAAAATCAAAATAAATATAATTATATGCGTCCAGTCATATTCTTGACAGCGTTTTACATCCTATTATCCGTTGGTGACATGTCAATATCAAAATGATTCTGCTTTCGCGACTTAACAAGGAAAACATCATTTAATGATATTTCATACCGAAAAACGTGCCACGATGTAATCTATTATGGATTCTTATATCACATGTAAAAATGTGTTTCGCATTATTTTAACAAAAATTTTACTTATATGTTAACAATTTGTTTTAATTGCAGAAACATTTCCGTCGCGATTATTAGGACGGTTATGATGTACCAAATTGTATCAATTTTCATTGCGAATTACCTTATCAGTTGAAGTACATCACTTATTTATCTTTGGAAAATTAACCGGGTCGTAAACATTTTGGTCAAGAAAAATGTTAATTCTAATACGTGTTTAGAACATGAATATTCCATCTGTAAATCTATTAATTTTTATCTCAAATAGCATTTTATTCAATTATAGATTTACGTAAAAAAATTTGTTTACAGTGATCTGAAAACATACACGGTATTGTATTACCCAATAAATCGCTGCTTTGCTGCCATTTTTAAACGCAAATTGTTCAATTAAATTTATCCGTGAAGAGGACTAAAATAATCTTTCTACGTGGAAGCTTCGACTGCAGCCTAATGCAACAGTATTCGAAAATCCTCTAATAACTTTTACTTTAAAATACCAAAAGGGTGGATTTCAAATATCTGATGGGTGTGTTTCACATATGTAATAGTTCCTGGTGCAAAAATGTTTGTAAAACACGAACTTCAACCTGAATCCTCACAAATTTGAACTTCCTGAAGTTCCTGAAGCTTGGAGACATTTATGTCTAATTAAAATAACGCCACTTCAGTTGTTTATTATGCAGAAATAACTTACAGTTTCCTTATTTTGCAGGTTTGATGGAAGCGTTTGACAGACAAACCAAAAAATATGCTCCTATTTACCGAACATGGTCAGGATTCACTGCGATGGTACATCTCACACGACCAGAACATGTTGCGGTAATTAGTATGTCAACATAGTTACCAACCTAAATTAAAAATACCGTTATCTGTGCGTGTACTGTGCTCCTACAGGATTAATAATCACTATACAAAATAAAGGTTTTATTTTTATTTGACACATAAATAGATAGTTTAACTTGGGAAGGCAAAATAAAATTCCTTAACTCCATTACCACAACTCAGTTCTTCTTCGCTAAGTGAAATCAAAACAAAATGTTTTGAGTCGTGACGGGTTACTCCTTTATGCGCGCAGTTGTGACCTACGTGTCGCTACACCTCTTCCTGGGTGGCGTATGGTTGTGGCTTCAAATCTGAGTAAGGGTAAGTAAATTCTGTGTTTTTAACCTCCATTGCAGCTTAACCCACTTCTCCTCATTATTTTCATATGTGGCCGGTTAGGCATTTAATTGAAAAATGTTGAAATAACAACACTGCACCACCCTGCACATGTTTTACTATAAACCAAAGTTACGCTCTTCAATTATATTTAGTGTATTCCATCCTATAAAATTACAATTCGATATCTGTTATCAGTTTCCGGTCGTATTGTGCATGTAAGCATGTACATTATTGATCATATTTCTTACATAACAATGCACAAATGACACTGGCCTGTGCACCATAATAGTTTAAACAGAATCCATTTACGCGAAACAGGACTCAGCACAGACTAAACTGAAAACGTACTTGATTTAAAAATAATACACATAAAACTGAACAGATAGTTATACTCTACCATATATTAACAATGCACGTAATCCAGATAATTGTATTGTTGTTGCAAAGTCTTACAATCACCACTCACTTTGACGTATAATATACATTGAGTGTTGCCATTTTAAAATGTTTTACTGCAATATATTATGGACAAAGCTATTTAATGTACTCTGTGTGATTTGCAAACTGAAATCTTAAACAAGAAACACTTCAATACATGAACGCTGTATTTTATAAATTCAATATCTCCAGTTTCATACAAATGTTTAAATTTTTGCCTCAAACTCTCTAAATAATCACAAATGTCTGTAATATTTTCTTCTGCGCATAGATACTCTCAATTCATTGGCCGTAATAATTTGGTTCTGTAAATAATAAATTTCTGTCACTTTCTTAATTTTGTTTCTTTTAAAATATGCAAGTAGAAAGTGTTGTTGGACAACTATAACCGTAATTTACTGCTTTTTGTCAAATTCTGGGTATTATTATACATGTATGAGTGATGACATGTAAGTGTTCTTGTATCTTTTTCGAACCTATTAATACTTGTGAAGATAACAACAAATTTGTGGATCGTTTTAGTTAGGCCTATATAAATTGCAAAATTTAAAGTTTATGAACTAACTGCTTTAACTCAATGGACAGAATATAGTCGTTAGCATGGATGACTGGCTATTTGATTGAAATATGTTTACAACAATTGACAGTTGAGAGCGAGGTGACTACGGCTGGTTTCACTTATGTTATTGATACTATGGCTTTAAAAAACCCAATTAACAAATATACTTAGCATAGACTTATAGCTTTGCTCTGTGAAACGGTGAACCGCAAAGTTTTAGTTGATACGTTATTGCTGAAAGAGATAGTAAAAATATTTTTATTCATGACAATGTAAATGGAGAAAAGTGTTCACTGAGGAAAAAGAGTACTGCTTCGAAGACCATTGTAATTTAATTCTAGAGATAGTAATCATGTTTGCATCCGCTACATTTTTGGATTATTCCCAAAACATGAAATTTGTACCGAGCAATCTACTTTGTGAAGTAAACTATTTTCTGTGCAAGGAACAAATGCTCGTATGTGGAACTATCTAAACAGTATGCGGTAGCAAAACCTTAGTGTTGCACATTTTAATAGAACTGATGTTCTTAGAATTTTTCTGAAAACTATATTTTTTCTCGGAAATGAATATTTAAATTAATGTTTAAATTATTATTTTACTTGAAGTTAACGAATTAAAAGAATAATAATTGTGCCCTTCTATGCAATATCTTTTGTTTGTTTTTACACAATTCACTACATTACAACAACAAAAAAACAAGTTTAGGTTACAGGAATTTTCCGTGCGTGTCTCCTTGACATCAACCGGTAAAGTGACCTTGTGGATGTCGGACATGTGACTGAAGAACTGACAACAAAAACAGTAACCGGTTCCCCAGTTACTGGTGTGCGTGTGTGCGTGTGTGGGTAATGTCTGTACTACTGCATTTATGCTGTAGCAAGCTCACATGAATTACGTCAGTTTCAAACAACCCACTTTATTTAGCCATGCTTAGGCCTCTTTCACAGGACTAGATGTGGGCTGGGGTGAGGGGGGACCAAGGTCACCTCACTAAAAATTATATCTTGCAATATTAAACAAATATGTTACTATCTGCATTGCAAATTTTTTTTATTCTGTTGATGATGAAACTATTCTATAATGAGTAACCTTAAATTTTATAGTTTTATATGACTGTATTGATTTGTAAGATCTGAGGCTGCCTCAAAATATAAAACTGACAAATTCTGTTATTGCATTTTGAGTATTCGCTAGTATATCAAGCACGCGATATGAAATTAAAACAATTTATTTCTGAGTAAATATCTGTGCTTAACTAGTATATCTCCAAAGATATGGTTAAATATTTTTAGATACACAAAAGCAAATTTTACGTCTCGAAATTCGTACATTTAACGGAAAAAAAATTTAGTATTTCGTGGAAGTCATCCACATTTGTTATACAAATTAATGTAAGTAGCTCAGTACAATAAACAATAAGAATGATTCAAACTATCAGGAAAACTAAATTGAATAGTTTCAATATGATTGATAATCAGTCTAACAAAACGTAGTAACCATAAAATCTTTAACAATTAATGGTAAAATAGTTCTGTACCGTAATTAAAACAAGAATGTTACCGTAGCGATGTGACAGTACGGAAAAAAGACAATTTGATAAGAATTGCTATGCAGTTTTTTACAAGATCTGGATTTTTAACTTAATAAATAAAATACAGCAAAAATATTTATTTACATTTTATTCAGGCACAATTTTAAAATGAAGTAAAATAAGAGTCGCCTCTTGAAGTCCCAAAGGAAAACATAAATGACCGAAACAATGCACGGCGTTTTCGCGCCCCGCGCATAAAGGCCATACTCTTGTTAACGCGCGAGCCAGTCTAGCCCTTATGTCCTGCCAGCTTCCGTACCCACAAGCTGTACCCGCTGTACAGGGCTCTGAAGTGTGTTCAAGTGCGATAATGTCATAATTTTATATTGATATTAAATATTGTTAGTTTCGTATACGATACTTGTGAGTACAGATTCCTCTTATGAAACAATTTTAGCTGGCGTAGATTTCTCATAACAGTGCGTCAGAGTCAAAATTTGCATGTTTTGCTACCATGCAAATAAGGAAAACCAATTGAATTGCGTACGTGAAATAGTTCACAGTGAAATATGATACTATGGGCTACGTAAAAAAAAGACACTTGGAAAAAAATCCCGCGAACTGTTTTTGTATTTTAAAAAAATGGCAGAGTTTTCAACCTTTTTTCTGTAACTTTGCGATTTTTTTTTTTCATATTCAAAATATTATGTGGTGTGTTTTTATGTTTTATTGCATAAGCTCATGAGATGTAAGTTCACAATAAATTATTTTGTTTAAGTAGTTCAATTTGTTTTCACTATTTGCATGGCAGCGCAACAAGCGAATTTTGACTTTGACACTCCGTTTTGAGAAAACTATGAGAGCTAAAATTGTTTCTATAGAGTAATATTTCATAAAAATATAAAATTATGATTTTATCGCACTTGAATACTCCTAAGGCCTGTGCAAACTCACGCCAGAATATTAATAAATGGGTATTTTAATTATTTGGTTTACCACAAAAATATAAGGTTTATTACTCTATTGACAACATGCTGTTGTGAACCGTAACTTTTTTAAAAACAACTTATTCGCTCCTAGTTACTCTAATTTGTATCCAACTTGCTCAGTTTATAAATAACGACATACATGTTCAGTGATTTAAGTATGTTTATTTTTTCTTGCAGGTAATACTCAGCACCATGAAATTTATAAACAAGCCCAATACTTACGAAATACTAGAAGCGGCTACTGGAAAAGGCCTAATTACAGCTAATGGTAAGACAAATATGTAATTTTTCCAGTAAATATTACTAATTTAAAATTAGAAAACTCAGTAGTTTAACAGCATATGTTCATTTCCTTCTAAGTAAAACGTAATATTTAATGTGTTTCTGCAGTTTTTCAATGAAACATTGTTACAACATTAGGAAGTTATTACAAATACAGGTTACTATACGTAACCGCTTTCAAAAATATACGTACACCAACAGACGCAAAGGTCTGGCCACATTATATGCACCTCAAGATCTACAACGAATTCCTTCAGGAATGAAGGAAGGATAAATCCACAGACATGTTACTTTCATGTTGTTTTTTATGCGCAATTGTGTTAATTCAAGCTGAATAACGTATGAATTTAGTGACATTACACGTGAACAAATGAAACCCGTTAAAGTGAGTGTTATGTAGATGACACAATTTTCAATTTAAGGTATTGATTAGGTTCTTACAAATACTTCACACGTCTTCTGCAGACATAAAAAACTACTCAGACAAATTACAAATTGATTAGGGGCAATTTTTCACTATATTCCTACACCAACTTCAGCAAATGTGCTTGTTTAGAAAGCTGAACACTGAGAGGAATTAATTTTTGTTTGTCTTTCAGGAACCTTAGCTTTGTTTATTTTATTTTTATGTTGTTTTTTGCAGTCTTGATTGTCTAAGGAGTAACGGAAATAATGTCAATATTGTTGAACTTAAAAAACCAAATAGACTATATTGTTTACAAACTACAATCATAACAACTAACCTCTCAGGTGAACGATTAAATAGAAACATTACCAAAAACTGCAAGTTGTATTTGTATTAATATTAAGAATAAAATGTCCGGTAAACGTTAGTGGAATCAATAAATGATTACTGTTTAAATTTTATCATAGGTAGGTCCCTTCTTACTTTGTTTGGTAAATATCTGTGTTCCTGTGCAGGAAACCGGTGGCATACTCAAAGATTGATTATAATGCCAGCATTTCATGTCAAAATTATTGATTCATACCAGGACATCTTCGTGAAAGAAAGCGAATTCCTGCTGAAGAAACTCGAACTGCATGCCGGGAAGGCACCATTCAACATGGAGCCCTACCTTTTGCGGTTGACCCTTGACGTAATATGTGGTTTGTATTGCAGAACATTGACGATATATGTTATACTTATACCGACATAGAGTGCTCGCTTATATGTAGGTAGGCAGGCAGTTCTAGAATCCTGTAAACATTGAGATTATTATTGACGGATTCAGTAGCTCTCAAATCTATTTCATTTGTTTGCATTCAATGGATATCTTTCCGAAACATAGAACATGTCATAACAATACAAACAAACGTTTCACATAACACGCATTGAACAATACATTAAACTATTTACACTGATGAAATAACAAATTTTGGTATATAAAATACTTGTAATTTTTTTTATTACTTTCCCCCATAATAGCAGCGGCAAAAAAAAAATCCTACCAGCCCTGATAAAACATAAATAGTTCTTTATGCTTCAAGGTAGAATGTTGTAAATCTTCTTTCCATTTCGTGAAATGAAGCGATCGCGATCTGTAATGAAGGACAACACTAGCATTCGTCTGAAATGATTCCGGATAAAATAACCCGGTTACTCTCACAAGTGATTCCTGTGTTTTACCATTACGCTATCACGCTGGGTTACTATTTCAAGTTCTCTTAACTTTGTGTGGTAGAAAAACAAAATTTATTGTATTAAAAAATCTAAATTATTTAGAAATTAAATATGCATGAATATACTGAGTTACTTGTCTCACGGGGGAGTTTATTTGTAATATCGGCCAACCTTAACAAATGCAATTGCGAGAAATCTTTCGCAGTGCAGTAGGTATTGTATTGTTGCGTGCCATGTACCTGGCGGCCGATGGTCGGCAGCTGTTTCATAACACTTTGTGGACTGGCCCCTGGCACATAGACCGGGCGGATACGTGATGGAAGACACGCCGAAGCTACGTCATAGATAGGTACCTGTCCCAACTGCGTTTTAACCCTACGAGGGCGGCCTACGTGACTCAATTCATGTACGAAACATGTAGTAATGTTTATTTTTAGACTAATGTATTTTGGGGAACCCCTGGAGTTTGGCCGGAGTATAAAAGCGCAAAATCGGCACATTTGGGGAAAGTTCGCTTTTGGTCGTGCTAGAGGAAGGTGCTATGCTTGTGGAGAGAGACTGGTGAAGACATCTTGGTGACGTCAGAGTCTATTTGGATGCGGCAGGCGGCTACCTTTGGAGCAGTGTTGAACGAACCAAGAGGACTGCTGCGGCGGGCTGACAGGCGAAGAGGAGGTGCGCGACGGGAGTCGAACCGAAGACCTCAAGAGTGAATACAGCGGTGCACTTGGGGTGCTGCGCAGCACACGGCGATTCATCACCACTGCCGACTATTAAGGTTGTAGACTGTCACTATTTGAGAGACTGTTGATTGGATGTATAACTGAATTTTATTGTGATTAGCAGTGTTTAATTAATTGATGGTAGACATTTTTTGTGCTTTAATGGTCAAAGATAAGTAACGTGTCAGTGACACAGGAGTAATTGTTTGCATAACTAATTGTGTTGTGAAAGTTTTAGTTGATTGCTGTTTGGGGATTTTGTAAGCTTTGTGAGCTAGTAAATCAATAACTTAATTTAACAATTTTATTTCTAATTAATAGACCTCTATCCCAAAAGAACTCATGGGAATTGCCCACATTTAAGTTTTGTCTCAAACTTGTAACACTGGTGTCAGAAGTGGGATAGATGAATAAAGTAAATTCAGTAATTAACTCTGTAAATTAAATCATTGCACACAATTACTATTTAATTAACTCAGCCACTTTATAAAAAGTTTAAGTTTAAAATTGCAATTGTAAATGTGAATGATTACGAGAAGCATGTCAGCGGAAATAGAAGCACTAAAGGCACTCAGTGAGGGAATAAGTGGCCAAATCAATTCTGTCAGAGATAGTGTAAATTAAAATGTTGATAGTAAAATTGGTAGTGTAAATAAAAATGTTGATAAGAAAATTGAGAATGTTAGTAATAGTGTAGACGGTGTAAATGAAAATGTTAATAAGAAAATTCAGAATGTTAGCACTCTTGTAGACAGTGTAAGTGAAAAAGTAGACAAAGTGAACGAAGTGGTGGACAGAAAAATAGAGGCTGTAAACGAGAAGGTGGACCAAGTGAAAAATAGCATGCAGCAATAAATGGAGGAGCTGAGGAGGGAGTATCAGGAACTTCTCCATGGTAAAGAAGGTGGCCATATTGATACCAGAGAAGACCAAATCAGTGATGAATCACTAACTGAAGGCAGCGAAGAGAAGACCACGAATTTTGAACCAGACTGTAGTGTGATTCCCAACCAGGCAGAAAATGGGCTGCGACATGTTTCTGTATCTAGTGTGCCTGCATTGAACATTGGTAAAGGGATTTCTGTCAAGCCTGCTCCTTACGATGGTCAAACTCCATGGCGAGAATACAAAAACCAGTTCGAGATTGTGGCAACCATAAATGGTTGGTCTGACCAGCAACGAGCCTACTACCTTGCAGCTGTGCTAAGGGGACCTGTCATCAGTATACTCCAGTCGCTTCCACAACAGCAATGTCTGGAATACTCGACATTAGTTTCTGCCCTGGAGCTGCGCTTCGGAGACAGGTACTTACGACATGCCCACCATTCCCAAATAAAGAAGCCACACCCAGAGACAAGGAGAGCCACTGCGAGAATTGTGGCAGGACATTGTGCGACTCGCCCATTTGTCACTCGAGGAATGTCCAGAACAGGCACTTAATATCATAGCAGTTGGCTTCTTTGTCGAAGCCATTGCCGATGTAGAGGTGCACCAAGCAGTGCGCCTGGCCTCCCCAAGGGCTATGCAGGATGCCCTGCCCAGAGCACTGGAGGTCAAATCTGCAAGAAGGCCAGAAACTCGGCGTGCTTTGCGGGCAGTAACACTGTCGGGCGACAAGAGAGACAACAGCCTAGAGAACATCCTAAAGAGAGTGGAAACCACAATGAATGAAATTAAGAACAAGTTCACTCTGATTACACCCCGCCCTCGACAGCTGTTGGAATGTGGAGAACCCGGACACCTCAGAGCCAAGAATCCACAATGGCTACAGAAAAACAGAAACCAAGAGCAGGATGAATCTGCCCGATCTGTTGGGACAGGTATCTATGACATAGCTTCGGTGTGTCTTCCATCACGTAGCCACCTGGTCTATGAGTAAGGGGCCAGTCCATAAAGTGTTACGAAACAGCTGCCGACCACCGACCTCTAGGTACATGGCACGCAACACTGCCTCCTTCTTAAGTCTGCTCGTCCCGAGCAGACACAACAGCTTCAGGTCCATTATAGAGGGCCAATCTGTCGATGTGTACAACATTAGGTCCTCTCAGCCCGAAAGCCTCGATGAACAATCCGAAACACCACATCATTGAGCTTCTTCACTATTTCATAAAGGCCTTCCCAATTATTCTGCAGCTTGGGACAATACGCCTTCTTTCTCTGAGGGTTATACAACCACACTAGTTGTCCTTCTTGGAGTGTTTCATCTGGTGCATTCCTATCGTAGCAAGTCTTCATCCTGTCAGTGTTGATCCTAAGGTGTCGCCGAGCAAAGTTGTGAGTGTGAACAAACTTGCGACGTAACTCGCTGGCATACACTGGGGGTGCAATCTGGTCTTCCTCTACCGGTCGTCCGAACATAAGTTCGCTCGGGAGACGGAGTTCTCTTTCAAACAGCATCCATGATGGTGTCACCTCAGATGCTTCATGAATGGCAAAGCAGTATGCTAGCAGAAACAGTGGTACTTTGGAGTCCCAATTCTTTTGACTACCAGATACAAAGATGGATAGATACTGCTCTAGGGTACGATTTAGGCGTTCGACCATTCCATCAGACTGTAGATGTAGTGGAGTGGTTCGGGTCTTCTTTATACCCATTATCTTCAACACTTCTTGGAAAAAGGCTGCTTCGAAATTCCATCCTTGGTCCGACTGAAGCTCCAATGTCACCCCAAACCTTGAAAACACATGTTCGACTAGTGCATCAGCCACCATGCTGGCTTCTTGATTCGGTATGGGAAGAACCTCTGGCCATTTGGTGAAGTAGTCCTGCACCACCAACAAATACCGATTGTTTCTCTCGGTTATTGGCAAGGGGCCTATGATGTAAACCGCCACTCTCTCGAATGTGGCACCAACATTGTACTTCTGGAGACGACCTTGGCATCTGACCATCGGAACTTTCTTTGTGGCACAGTCGTCACACATTCGGCACCATCTGTCGACATCTTCACAGCAATGAAGCCAGTGAAACCTCTCTTGAACCTTGTTGAGTGTCTTATTTAACACCCAAATGACCGCCTGACATTGAATTATGGAGCTCTTTCAGTACCTCTGGGACCTTGCTCTCTGTGAGGACCAACTGTAGGTGTTAATGTCTGCCTTCCGCATTATCCCAGTTCTGGTAAAGGACACCATTCTTCAGAACAAGTGAATTCCACTGTGCCCAATATGTCTTAGTTATAGAACTCTTTTCAAATAGCTCCTGCCATTCTGGCCGGTGGTCCTGCTCTTTCCAATCCAGTACTGGGCACAAGTCTGGGCCACTTTGTTATTCTTCGCTTATCTTGTCGTTAGTCCAGGAGTACTTCCTATAGGCTGTTGATGCCTGAAGCCTTGTTGTTCTAACATAGTGCACCCCTCCACTTTTCTCCTCTTGCCATTCACAACGGCGACAGTTAGGGTCACAAGGTCTGCGAGATAATGCATCTGCATTATTGTGGGAGCGACCAGTATGGTGTTGTATATCAAATTTGTATTCTTGAAGGTGTTGTATCCATCGAGCTATTTGTCTTTCGGGATTCTTGAAGTTCAGTAGCCAGGGTAGAGCAGCATGATCTGTTCGCAATGTAAAGTGTCTGCCATATAAGTAGTGGTGGAAATGTGACATGGACTTCACCATTGGCAATAGCTCCCTGCGAGTGACACAGTAATTTCTCTCTGGTTTCTACAGCACTTTGCTGAAATATTCTCGAGGCTTCTCTACTCCATCTTGAACCTCCGATAGCACAGCACCTATGCCTACATCACTCGCATCTGTGTCCAATACAAACTCGCCTTTACTATCGGGGAAGCCCAAAACTGGAGGGGACATTAAAACTTCTTTTAATCTTCTGAAAGAGGCTTCACATTCAGGGGTCCACAGAAATTTTCTTTTGGCTTCATTAAGCTCATGTAGTGGTTTAGCAATCGTAGCAAATCCATGTACAAACCGCCGATAATAAGCGCAGAGTCCAAGGAAGCTTCTCACCTGTGTCCTGTCTGTTATAGCCATTCTTTTATAGCTCTGGTTTTTTCTGGGTCAGTCTGGATTCCATCGGCAGATACCACATGCCTTAGGAAACTAACTTTCTTTTGGAATAGGTGGCACTTCTTGGGAACCAGCTTCAAATTTGCAGCAGCTACTTTCTGGAACAATGACTCTAAGCTGGTAAGGTATTCTTCATATATTTTACCTGTGACAACGATGTCATCTAAGTAAACTTGGCAATTATCAAGAGGTAAGATCTTTTCCATTAGTCGTTCGAAGGTAGCAGGGGCATTGCATAGCCCAAATGGCATTAATTTATTCTGCCAAGTTCTTTCCCTTGCACAGAGAAGGCCGTCTTCTCCCTGTCCTCTTGCACCACCTCACATTCCAGGAACCACTCTTCATGTCAAGTGTAGAGAAACATTGTGACCCTGTCAATCCGGAGGAGGGGGTAGCAGTCCTTTTTGGTCACATTATTTATCCGGCGGTAATCCACGCAAAATCTTGTGAACCCGTCCTTCTTCTTAACTAGCACAACAGGTGACGACCAAGGGCTGACCGACGGCTCAATCACATCCAAGTCCTTCACTTCCTTCCTGATGCCATCCACAGTCTCTTGTGCAGCCAGAGGTAATCGTCTTGGGGGTTGCTAGATTGGCCTAGCTTCTCCTGTATCAGTGTGATGTTGTGCTGCGGATGCTCTGCCTAGGTCAAGTGGCCCACATGAAAAAGTTCTCTTGTTTTTCTTCATAAGTTCTGCTACAGCTTTTTCCTGTCTCTAGTTTAGGTTTTCTCCAATTCTAGTCAGTAGTTCCTTAAGTGTTTCTGGCATAGGCCCATTAAGGTCGCCTGACTTCATGGTTTCTTTGTCGGTTGTATTTATTTGGGAGACTTGTTTGCACACACCTATTATGGCCCCCTCCTCAAGCTGGATTGACCTGTTTGACAAGTTAACCATTCGAACAGGTAAATTTCCAGAACTCGGCGAAACCATCGTTCTTGCTACCACCACTTCATCAGGTAAGCTGCTTCCTCTTCTCATATGTTCGACCAGAGCTACACGCCACACAAAATCGCCTCGACACAGTGTAGGGATGACAATCTCACTGGATGCTGGCCAAACAGTTGTGAAAGTTATAGTTGATTGCTGTTTGGTGTTTTTGTAAGCTTTGTGAGCTAGTAAATCAATAACTTAATTCAACTATTTTATTTCTAATTAATAGACCTATATCACAAAAGAACTCATGGGAATTGCCCACATTTAAGTTTTGTCTCAAACTTGTAACCGTACTATAGTCACTAACTACAATATAAGAAAATCGCAAAAGTTTGTTAGTGTATATGGGAAATATACAATTATCATTGTTTGAAATCAAACATTAAGGTGAATAAGACAGAAGTGGAGAGTAAACGTAATTGATCTTAAATATAAAATAATTATGTAGATGTTTCAAATGACTGTAATAAAACACACTTTGAAACATACGCTGTAAAATATATTTACTAATTTAGCACACTGTTGTAGCTATATGAGTGTTAAGAAAGAAGGCATGATAACATTGTTTTCTATTATACATCATTAGCTCTAGTTACAAGTAGAATCGTAGAAGTACATGTGTTAACATACTTGCAGTGCTTTTTATGAAGTTTTTTAACTGTGTATTTAATAAGTTTCCTGTTGCAGTAAATTTTTGAAAGATTATTGCAGAACATGCAATGTTTTCCAAACTTAAGTACGAAAACACTAGTTTCTCGAAATTTTTCAGATTCATTCCTTAATTTATTTGCACTGTTTTGACAGGAGCTGCTGTGGGCATGAGTCCACCGAAACAAGAAGATGAATATTTTTACATGCAGTATATGAAGGCCACGCATGAGTAAGTTATTGCAATTCCTAAATACAGATATTTATAAACTGTGTTTTTAAGTAAGAACTTTTATCTTAATAGCTCATGAGAATTATTTTTCACGACTTGGCCTCAGTTTACGTCAAGGAAATTTAAGGTTCCATAAAACGTCAAAAAATGAAGTAACTTTCCATAATGTGGTATAAAACATATCCTAAACTTACAAGAAGTATTAACAGAGATCTTCAAAGTCAACTCTTTAATGGCTGGTTTTCATCCCGCATGAACACTTCCATAGCTTCCCAGTGCAAAATTTTGTCCAGAGTCTTAAGTACCACAATTAATGCAGCGATACTAATTAAAAATATTCACATTCAAGACACAGTTTGCTATATGTAAGTCGAAAATGTTCGAGCTGCATGGGGACATTCGTGTGCAGGTATATGCGCCAGAGGATCCGACGGCCGAATAAGTGAGTTTTTTAAAAACATTATAGCCTATTATTAATTCTTCTTCAACGTCAGTAAATAAAGAACCAAAATGTATTTCGATTTAAAATATATTTAGATTATATATTTAAGTTGTCAAGGCAATTGCTTACGGACAATGACCCCAGATTTTCGCAAACAGATTTTTCACCACTTTGTTTCAGTGCCTTATGTGCATAGCTGTAGTTCTGCCTCGTGATTATGTGTTCCTTGTCTTTGCGCAGAGGCGTCGCTTATTTGACTGTACCTGTCAGAACAAGGTTACTGCGACATCAAGCGTCTGTGATTGGCTAATAGAACCCCAAGGCACTAAGAGTTGAAAACATCCAATCATTGACCACGAAGAGAAGCCGCGATATAGGCTCAGAAATGACGGAGACGTAAGGTCGACCTTGAAACGCGCTTCAAATACCTAGAGCCCGGCTTGACTGTGCCAATCAGTACACGGATAACTGTGACACATCACGTCTGTGATTTGCGGGTTTAACCTCAAGACTCTGGGTGTTACGGCATCCAATAACTGACCACAAAGCAGAGATGCAGGTGTGCACGTAAGCCACTGATACAAAGTGCTGTAAAAATCTTTTCGCGAAAACTACCTGGCCCTACAAATACCGCTTCGCCTCAACGTGCCAAGCGACGAACTAGCGTGCAAGCTTCCCGCCGAACAGTATTTACAAAGGGACTTCAAGAGGTGACCATACAATTTTATTGGTGGAACGTCTGTAGCAAAGTTCAGTGCACTTATCAATCTGAGTTCTATATACACCCGGAAGTTACATTTCAAAGAACGGCAGTCTGAAAAGGCCGTGGTTAGCTACGTTGGAGAGCTTAGAAATTGTGATTGTAATATAAACGGTGTTTTAACTATGACTAGAGATGATGGTTTATCGCGGGAAAAGTTGACTGTTTGATGGATTTCAATACACGTCCAGCTTACCAGAAGATTACTGGCTTCAGCTTGTACGTGGAGCTGTTGCCCTATTTGACTGAGCCAATAAGAATCCCGATATTGTAATATTTTATGCCTGGTATTGGTCTGCAGACAGCTACGTTGTGTCAGTGTTTTCAAGGCTATCTTGGCACAAAACCTTTTCGCGATATACCATCATCTCTAACTATGACCATGCGACCTTGTCCGAAGTGCTTTATTTTTCCTTTTCGTACGTTGGCACAATAGATGCATGTGGAATAGTTTCGTAAAAAACTGTTTACGAACACAGTGCAACGAATTTTTAAGCGCTTGGTAGACGTCTCCCTTAAAGCGTTGAAACAAAGTGGTGTAAACAAATTATCGCGAAAACTCTGGTCTCCTATTTATGGGTTTAGTTAGAATAATAAAATATTATAAGGTATATTTGGTCAATGCTTATAGTAAACTTCAAGTCTTGTACAATTATTATAATTTCTGGTAAATTTTAAACATAGAAAATTTTTATATTTGTGAATTTTCAGGACATTGAAATTAAATTATATTTTTCGACGTCTTTAAATAATTTGTCCCAAATACAAGCTATTAATGTTTTAATGTGTTACTTTTTGTTATTTTTCAAACAAACTGACTACGTTGCATACTTTCGTCATAACAAAATATCTGTGCTTAAAACTGTGTGTCTACCAACAGGATGAATGACTTGATAATCCAACGTTGCCTGCAAACTTGGCCGTCCTGGCACGTTTTGCACAAACTCACCGCTGACGGGAGGAAACTCCTGAAAGGTCAATCTGTTATAGACGAATTCATAAACAAGGTAGGCAAAAAATTTAATATCTGTGGCTTTGACATAAGAATATTCGTATTTTATAATTGATATCACACACACGATAATAAAGTGCTTATAAATGATACAGTGAAATATACACGCGCATTTATATAAAATAATTGGAGGCACTGAAAAATTGCAAAAATATTTAACTTAGCCTCCAATAAACTGTAGTGTCTCAATCGTGACACATGTGAACAGTTTAATGTCAAACCACACATGTTCCGTGCACTGTGTAAAACTGTACAGTTATAATTGGGTCTTTTGAAGAGGGACACAGTGCTTCATATAAACAATAGCCAATATAGGTGTAAAACCTTCAGGGTTATACATAGCATGTTGGAGCCTACCAAACAATCAACTTTTTCCTCGATTTACCAGTGTTTCTACGTAATATCCTTCGTTTCTTTGGATTGACACATGATGGTTTAAAATACTAATGTAAATAATGCCTGTAAATTTACTCTTTTAACATATATGTACACTCTTAACTCAAACATAGGAGCCACTGAATATGATGAGACCATACAAATTATTTCAGGGTAGTTGAATCTTACTGATTTCATTATTATTTCGAGTAATTTTAGTCACTATTTCTGGGCTGGTAACTGTTATAATGTGCAAATTATCGATTCCCCTGTTAGTACAATCATTTTACCTCGATTCTCAATTAGCAGTATTTCACTTATTAAAACCATTGGTTCAAATTTGCATTAAAAACATATATTTTGTTTGCAGGTTATATATGCATCTAAGGCAAAAATAAACAATTGCAGTGACATAGTAAACAATGAAGAAGTCGTCTTCGCTGGTAAATATAATTCTGAAATTTATATATGTAAATAAAAAATTCACTTGCAATGCTACATAAATATTTTATTTCGTTTATTTCCAGATAAAATCAAGAAGGTTCCGTTGTTTTGTTTTCTTCGGCAGAGCGTGAACTTATTAAGTGACGAAGAAATTAGAGATCATATCAAAACATTCATAACAGCGGTAAGTAGTTTATAAAAACCATTTTACGTACTTACGGGCGAGGTTCACCTCAGTTTTCAACGTCTTTGTTTATTTTTATATTTGTACCATATATTTTTTTTCTTATTTTAGATATAAATTGTTATAGCATCTTCCTCTTAGGAAATTTGTGCATCTCTTATAGTTTTTGCGTAGTGAGTCGTAAACGTCAAAATTTGCACATTGCGGTTTTATGTACGCCACTAAAACCAACTGACATACCAAACCGACAAAATTCACAGTGTATAACAATGTTGTAGGCCATGATTTGACATAGATAAAAACAAAAAAAAAATATAATACTTTTGTATTAAATAAAAATGCTTAATTTTGAAATGAAATTTTAAAAAATGTCTACAGTTTTTAAAAAATACAAAAAATTTATGTTTTTGTTTTTATATTTGTCAAATCATAGCTTACAACATTGCTATACAGTGTGAATTTTTTAGTTTGGAATTTCTGTTGGGTTAAGTGGCGTACTTAAAACCGTAAAGTTCAAATTTTGACGTTTATGATTCATTACGCAAAAACTATGAGAGATACAAAAATTTCCTAAGTGGAAGATTTAATCACAATTTATGTATAAATATAATAAAATACCTGGTACCAATATAAAAATAAAAATAGACGTTGAAAACTGAGGTGACCGCGCCCTTAATATCTCGTATTTTACTTCTCATTGTCGTAGTCCGGCAGGCATAAACGTATTATATTATGTCCTCAAATGGCACTGTTGTAGCACTTTGTCATTGAAAATCTGATTTTAATAATTATTTTATTGTGTTTTTTTATTACTTTTTAAATTTTACTTTTTTTTCGGGTTTTCATCGGAGGACTCAATAATCTTAACCTTAACAACGTTTACAAAGTTCCTCAAATTCAATCAAGTTGATTAAAGAACCACCCCTTAACATTCTTATTTGCCTGGTGTTTAGTTATAAACAGGTTAGGCTAGGACACACATCCATGTGTTCTTTTTTTTTTCTTTTTTGTATTGATGTTATGTTTCCGCATATGTTCTAAATTTTGCTGTGATTATATTTGATGCTTTTTTTTCGCTTCAAGTTGCGGAATATCGAGCCCAGTTTTTTTACAGAGACGTGAAGTCTTTGTAGCTGCCATAAGCACGATGGTTGGAAATGGCATCACCTGTAACGGAGTCGTTTAAAATGGCTTTAAATTTCGTACGTCCGTAGGTATCCAAGCTATTCCAGTCACCGCCACTTAGAAGTTACGTCTTGCACAGGAATAATAAGTTTTTCAGAAGCCCGCCTACATCCCCATTTCATTATTTAATTTTAGTAAGCAAGGGGCAAGATTTTTAGACAATACGCGTATTGTGACGTCATTCGCGTAACGTATACTTACGCCAAGGCCAAGCGACACCAGCTCAGGCATGTATTTCTAAGGTTTCAACGTCGTCTACTTTCATTTGAACTTCAATTTTTTTTTTACGTTATAAATCGAGTTTTATTACGATTCGGCCGATATCTCTCGGTTTAGAGATATTCTACGTATTTCTTTGTTTTTCAAAGGACAACAAATACTTCAATAATTTTATTAAAAGTATGTAATTATTATTTGATATTAATTAAATTATAGATGTATTACAGTTGATATAGCTATAGATTTTTACACAAATAACTCTTAAATTGAAAATTAAAAAAAAAAAGACAAGGGATACAGTTCTTTACAAAGTAAAAAAAACGATTTCGAACTATTGCTCACGCTTAATTGTTTAGAAAGACTCACTAAGTAAACAAAATGAGTCATTAATAATTTGCGAAATTGAAACAGAACAGAACAAAACGAAATCCACAGAAATTACTTATTAGTCAGTAAATTTAATTTAAATGTAGCCTAATTTAGGATTTCGACATATATTAAGAAATTGTCGCATGTGTACAACACAATATACGTAAGTTTTGTTGCGGTTACATTTTTCTATTTTATATTTTCTAATTTAAACTTCCTATTCGGTTTACTCAGTGGTCACTCGCAGTGGCGGCTCGTGGGTTGTTGCCAGGTGGGGCTGTAGATAGTCGGAACTGTACACTCTTAATGAACGCGCCGTAGACCAACAACCATGAAATATGTGCCGGCTACTTGATGTTTTGTGACCACTCAGTAGTAAGGGTCATCTGCACATCAGCGTGTCAGTGACTGTAGAGTCAACCAGCGCACAACCCTGTACAACTCTTGGCAACTGCAGCCCTACCTGGCAACAAGCCACGAGCCGCCACTGGTCATTCGACGCATTTAAGATTGATATGTAGTTTGTAATTATTATCTCTTACATAATAGTAGATCGTTTTACGTGTCGTGTGTTTTATTAAATTTTTAATCAAAGCTTTATAGCATTCTCTAACAATTGAACATGCAACAGCAGTATATGATCATAGATATTATGACGTATTTTACAATTTTTAATGAAAAAGTAAAAAATAATATTTCTTAAGCTTCTTGTAAGAAGATAGAATCATAAACAATTGGGATAGCTCAGAAGATTCCTAAAATTATAACTTTAAATTTTTTACACTAGTCCATTAAACACGTAAATTATATTATATTTTCTAGACTTTTTATCATTAATTTTTATAACATATCTCTGCTCCGGCTATGTCATCGTTTGTTAATAAATTTGTGATATTTACAGGGTTTCGAAACAACTATGGATGCTCTGTGTTGGACGCTATTCCTTCTCGGAAGTCACGTGGAAGTACAGGTAATTATTGCTTAGAAATATTTCTGTAAAATAGGTTTTCCGTTATTCGTGATGCCATACATCATCTTTTCTTTATTTACTACTCTCCCTAATGAGTATAACCTTATCTTCTGTTACTCTACTGTGCTGTTTATTGTAGACAACGTAGAGTATTCCATGTAGTCGACAAATTTATCAAGATTTCGATACAAAAGTAATAAACGTGTGTATCTCATGACGCCTTGTTTGAAAAAAAAACATTGACAAGATACGTAATACCGAATAACGTACCAGTACCTCCAATAATGTCCTTTAAGCAAGGTTTAACAATGACAATTAATTTTTCTGGAGTGTAAAGAAATTTTCTGTCAGTAGATAAATTCGAATGGTTGTGATATAATACCAGCTCTCCAATCATATTTCATCCCGCTTCAGTTAATTTAGAATTCGCCTTCACCACAAGCAATTTGAACGTCAATTGCCGATGTTGCACGAGATGTTCTCATGTCCCCATTCATTGCCAAGTTTCTTGGAATCGAGTGAGTGAGAGAATTTGGTCAGCGCTCAACGTCGAGTTCTTTAAATCTGGTGAGGGATGACATGATTTGAGTATGAAGCAGCACCGAAATGAAAGGGCGAGATAAACCAGACATCCCCGAGAAAATCCGCCGACCATCGGCATCATCCAGCACGATTCCCACATGCGAAAAACCTCTTGGAATGAAGCCAACATTCTCTGCTGCTCCCATGAGTAGATTAATTATTTTATTGCATTTCCCCGCCGTCTTATGCCACTTGAAAAATAAAAATAATATTACATTTGTAAAAGTGTGCCAATCAAGTGTTTCAGATTTTAAACTTCAAACCTTTTCTCAGATAAGGTTAAAGTAATTATTATATACATTGTAAGCGAATGTAAATGAAATTATAAATTATAGCTTGTCAAAAGTATGTTTCACACAATGTATAAATTCAAAAATGTAATTCTTGATTCAAATTAAATGTAATCTTCTAAAGTTTTATAGAACTTAATTGTTCGACCCTGCATTTAACTAAAGAGAGTAGTGTAGTAATGCCGGTTCTATTGCAGGAGCCTAGGAGCCGGATCACCGGATCTGTTCAGTATGTGTCTCGTATATATTAGTATATGGTTTACCTACTATCTTGGTTAGTGTCCGTTTTCTTAATACCTAGCAACCCTCATTAGCTCCACCCTCCATCTTCTTTTTTTTAAATTAGTTTTATAGCTGTCCTATTGGTAGGTCTGCCAGTAGTTACTGGTAGTCTCCTAGATGGCGTTGATTACTAAGACTTTGGTGCTGAGCCTTTCCACCAGGAGAGCTAGTAGCTATACCAATCGTCTTGGTTCCAGTGTCGTCTGCTTGATAGCATTAGTGTTGTTTGTACTACTGGTTTAGTCCGT
>PNEQ01104839.1:0-19018 GCA_003012365.1 Medauroidea extradentata
GTAGGGGGTGTGTGTGTTGTGTGGTGTGTTGTGTGTGTGTGGTGTGTGTTGTGTGTGTTGTGTGGTGTGGTGTGTGTGTGGTGTGTGTATTGTGTGGTGTGGTGTGTGTGGTGTGTGTTTTGTGGTGTGTGTGTTGTTTGGTGTGTGGGGTGTGTGTTGTGTTGTGTGTGTAAATTATTAACTTTTCTGTTAATTATGTTACAATGTAGCATTGAATTTATATTCACTCAGCGCAGATCGTTGAACATGTATACTGTTTTTAAAGCCAAATGTAGCTCTGTAACTTGCAGACAAGCCGTACAAAAATTTTATTAATTTAGATTAATAATGGGACTATTCTTTTACTGTAACATCGTACACAGTAACTAAATAGTCCTTAATCCTTTTAAAATTTTTTAAAAAATAGTTAAATAGAGGTAGTGATTAAAATACACAAATAATAAATTGTACTCTCTTGAGTCTAGAATAAAATGTACTTCAATAATTAAATCCATGTTTACCGTGCCAAAAGTTTTCGCTGTAAAATATATCCACCCCAAAGACGTATCCCGGAAAGTATTCTAGCCGTAAGGTATTTTTTGCCATAAACTTTACAAAATATGAAATAATTTGCTGAAAACTCAGATTAGTTAAAAATATTATTCTGTAAACATTATTTTGCCATAGTTATGTAGAATTTTGTTAGCTTCCCAGAAGGACAATGGCATGCAGTATTTGTGAGCACGGCCACATAATGGGTATTCATAAGGCAAGCTTGTCGTACTGGGTACTTGAATATGTTGTAAGAAACACTGTTTCCCTGCTGTATAGGCCAGAGTGTAGGAAATAATTGCTACATTTACTGTTGCACAGGCTTGACAAAGATATGCACTAAGAATTTTGTTTATTTTTAAACAATCTCAAAGAATGTATGATTTTCATGGCTTTCTGAAGCTAATTAATAAAATATTAATTTCTTTGAAGTTCTAACATATTTTGTAAGTACAACATCAAGTTAATAATTTTTGTGTCTTTAGTACATCACTATTGAATAATTTTTCAGAAATTATAGACCTTTTAAGATCCAGTATCTGTTTAACACACTACATAGGCACAGTTAAATTTTTGATTCAGGATGTCTACTGATACTGAAAATAGTGCTGCAATTGTACTGGAATTATTTTTACGTACTAAATTATTGAAATATACTGGAACTAATGTTTAAATTCATAGGGGGCCTACTGTAATTTTTTTCTGGTTATCTTCAGTAAATGAAACCTACTAAATCAACTCTGCAAATGGCATTTTATTAATCATTTCCCATCTCAGTTCCACCGCATATGACATGCATGTTGTGTGAAACAGCACGGCTGACATGGCAACTGCGGAATGGTCGCCATCTGGCATCACTGTCAAGCTGGAAGTATTCAGAAAATATAATGTAATTATACAGGAAAATACTTGAATGTCAAATCTACAAGTCGGTACACACCCTGCAATTGTTTTTTTTAAATATTCAGTAGGTGTTCAGTTAAATCTTGGATTCTTTGTTGGGCTATTGTCAGTAAATTGTTAATTTTTAAAAATAAATAAAAGCTCCATAAAGTTTGATTTTATATAAAACATACTAAAGTTCACACCTTGATACCATAAAATTACAGTCTTGTCATAAAGTTTATGTAGTTAATTTTATTTTGAAATTGACAAAATTACTGGACTATATGAACTCTTTGATTGATAGTCCATTATATTGAAATGTAAATGACATCAGTGTCATACTGTCTGAAAAGCAAAAGTCAGAGAACCAGAATTTGATAATGTAATGTTTCGAGATATAACCTACATTCACACTACTGTATTTGTTTCAATTCATTTTGAGACTGGAACGTAGCTCATCAGATGTCAGTGCGTACTTTATCAGCATTCAAAATTTCCAAGCATGTGGAGTATAATCAGCATTAATTAATCTGGATGTGGCAATGTTATTGTGGCATTGACTAGATCTTTACTATTGTGAGAGTTGTTTTGGTTCAGGACCTGTGATGGCTAAGTGACAGGAAAGAACTCAACTGCTTTTACAATAATTGCTCACTTCTGTTTCCATTGCTGAAAGAACTCCTTGCAACATTCTTCTTTTAGAATAGTTGTGAGGTTACGATCATTGAGTCTAGGGACGTTACAGGTTTTTGGGACAAAAGTTAATTATAAGTGTTTTAGTGAAGAATTTAAGAGATGTAGTTGTTTGTGTACATTTTACAACTATTACAAAAATGTATAAAATCATCTATTTACATGCCCAAAATATATCAAAAAGTGATTTTTTTTCCTCTTAAATATTATGACGTTTAGAAAGAATACCCTCAGCAAAATGATCTCAGCAAAATGTTTTTTTTTGTACTGGGCAATTACAAGTTACATAAATATTTATAGCTAAATTAAAGTTTAAAGTTGGTGAAATTAATGTTTTGCAATGTTAAGTGTGACATCTTTGTTGGTCCAGCTTGTCATGAGACGGTTTCCTAACTTGAAAGAAAATGCATTGCTAAACCTTGGCCATTGAAATTTGGCCAGCAATGACTTTTTTTATTTCTTTGATAATGTAACCCGACTTGCTGAACAACTTAATTGCACCGCTATCTGTTTTATTGTCTAACTGTATGAAATCACCTGTGAATTATAACATACCTACCATGTTTTTTAAATATGTGGCTGTATTTTCAACTGCAATGTTAGTGTTGTGGAGTGTGGTAAGAAATATGTTGATTTAGTATTTATAATTTATAAATTATCGTTTGTCAATTCTGCAAGCAAATAATTTATAATTTCAGGAGAACTAGATTGTATGCCCTAATGTGTGTGTGTGTGTCACAGTGTGACTGGCCTAAGATTGGTTAGCTTTGTGCTGAACAGAACGTCATGTTGCAGGAAGTCATGTAGAACCATGTCTGCCAACAAAGTTCTTGTCGATGGACCATCACATTCCGGTCACAACCCTGGTCCTATGTCGGACTACCATTCTACGTCTGCTGTCGATGAAAACCCCAGCATGTACTCTGCATACAACATGCTGATGGACCAGCGATCTCCGTCTGTATGTCTTACTTTCATCTCACTTTTATGTCTTGTTATTTATGTTAGATATTTTAAGTAAGTGCATGAGTTTTATATAGCTACATCGTGGTGTATCAGTGCATGAGGAATATTATACATATAGTACGTAGATTCTGTAGAATTCAGAAAGAAGAGTTGTACAGTTGAGCTAGAACCAAACATTTCTACTGTATTTGTAAAACTAAGCACATAGAGATGAATAAAGGAATACTTGTAATATATAGTGTAGTTTATTAATACAGGTTAACCCTGACATTACAAAGCCTCATGGTGCCCGGTATTGACCTTGTAAAATCAAGTACTCATAAAATGGGGTTTAGACCTCACAATGTCAGAGAATGACCTTGTAAAATCAGAGTTCTATTATAGTTAAAAATAAAACACCTGTAAAAATTCCTTTTTGATCATTTAAGTTTTTAAACAAGTGTTTTTCATGGTGTAGAAGTGTTGCTTGCTGCATCATTAATGGAATGGTTATTTGTACATCATTAATTTTTATTGACTAAATTTGTTTGGCTGACATTGCCAAACATGTAGTCATTATAGGTTGGTTGTAGAATTGCTGTACTTTTTGTTAATGTTTCAACACAGTTTTTGTTTTATTTGCATTTATGTGAACAGGTTTTGAGGAGTAGGTATACATACAGCTTAATTGTTTAGTTAAAAGTGTCAGAAAAATGGTAATATGTACATTGAGATGCAGCAAATAAATTAGCCACAATAACTGTTGTGATAATGTTACAATGTATGCAAATTATTAATTTGGTAAACATATGGACAGAAGTTCACTGAATGTTTGTCTCCTGTAATAACTACACATGTGCGTGCGTGTGTGTAGCTGGACAAGATGCCACCAAGTAAAAAGCTGACATCTTTATGTAAAATACAGTAAAACCCTTTTAACAAGCTCCCATTTAAGAGTTTTCCCCTTTAATAAGTTAGAATAATTTTTACCACATCTGTAAATACAATATAAATTTTACCCTTTCCAGACTGTTTCCTGGTTAAGAAGTTAAAATTTTTCTGTCCCTACAGAAATTCTTAACTGTGTCCACGGTACGTAATTTGTTAATATTTCATTATTTGTACTTTGCAGTTACCTGTTTAGCTGTTGAGTGTATGTAGTTAACTTTATTACTTTGCGTTTTCATTTGTAGTTTGTAGGTGTAGGTTCTTGTCTAGAAATATTTGTGCATTATACTGTAGTGGTTTCTTTATCATAACTGTACTGTATAAGTGAGCTTCCTGCATTGTTTGGCTTCAGCTTTGAAGTACTCAGTTGATGCTAGCTATTAAATGCAAGCAATACAATTTGTCACTATCCAATACAATGTAATAACAATTTATTATCATTACAGAAATATTTTTTTTTGTTTGGTTTCAATTTGTAAAGCTTTATTTTCATTGTTCGCTAGCATAAGTGAATTGCCAATTTTTTTTCCACAGAGGCCACCAAGATCAAACTACTATTCATCTTACCAGGATTATTATCCACCAGACCCACCCTCGTATTCAATGTCTTCCAACTATCCTATCCACCCAGATGTTCGTTTGAAGAAGTTGCCCTTTTACGACAAGATTGCGGATCTCCTCAAGCCATCTTCACTTGGTGAGTTTTTGAATTCTATGTTATTTCTTATTTAATTTTATTTTTCAGCATCATGAAAGTACTTGCTACATACTTCAAGGCTATAATAGAAGAACCAAATGTATTCTAAGAGTTCTTGTTGAGTGATACCTTTCTGAAGTACCTTATCACATCCAAGTAAAAGACACGGAACTAGCATGCGAGCATGTATTCTTATGCCTTTCTAGGACCTGGTCACTAGGGTGGGCCGAAAAATATCAACTTTTTATTTTCAAAGTACTGCAGTGCGAAAAAGTTGTCTTCTATAAATAGAAGATAAACAAAACAATGCAAAGAAATTAAAAATCTTTTTATATCTTCCGGTTGTGCATTGTACCGGAAGTTTATAGAAGAAGACCAAATGGAACATTTTTTATCTTTTTTAAAACAGTCACTTAGACAGCTATGATTGGCACCCTGTAGTTAGCTGAATTTATTTTATGGTTGAATAAAGCCAATTTAATTATATCGTCACTCATATTCCAGTATTTATCTGTCACGCAATGTGTTTGAAAGTTCACTAATTTACCAACATTGTATAGTGTTTCATTGTGAGGCTCTTTGCCCATTAAGTATGTCTGAACAAAAGACCCAGAACTCAACACAGCAAAGAGGTGGCTGCGCGTCGAGTTCCTCCTACACCCTACCCAACCAACTATCTGAAATAAGAGTATGGTATTTACATTTTATTTTACAAATATTTACAAAAGTTTACTCTGATTCAGTGGCTCCCTGTTACTTTTACAGTTTTCAATTTATATTTTGTACACGTTTAAAACCTGACTTTTGGGAGAAAATAGGTATAACCGATAGTGACAACAGTGTAAATCTGATGTTAGTCATCTCTTGCATCATAACCACATAATTTAGTTGAGGCCTCTGTTTCAAGTTGGACACATCTCTCGACTGCCTGAGTGTAGCAGGGAAACGTTTTGATGACTCTGATGTATTTATTGTGAGAAATGATGTGTGATTTAGTATCATCATCACACACTTCCCGTAGCATTGGTGGATGATACAACTGGCAAGTGCTCCAGTTAGTAATTTCAGTATAATCTGTAGCTTCTTAGAGTATCTTGGGTGGTACAAAGTTTCTAATAGTTTTTCCTTTAGACGTTGTTTGCCTTGCTTTTATAATTCGCCTATATCCAAGTTCCTGAATGTGATCGCTGTCGTCAACAATCATAGACAACAGTAAATTTTAAGGGTGTGCAAAAATGCATTGTATTCAATTACTGGATCAACAACCTACAGCAGTTCATCAGATAAATACCATGATGTTTGAATTGCTAGAATAATGTTGCGAGCCGCGACTGTCTGGCTGGGCGGTGTAGTACGATACTGTGGTGACAGAGCTAGGACACCCCCCTTCCCACCCACTCTTTGGCGCCGTGGCTGTCGGGCAGGGCGGCGAAATACAATACAGTAGCGGCAGTGCTACAACACCTCCTCGGGTGCTACAAAGATTGTATTACTTCATGATAACAACCTGCACGCCACTGTAATCAGAGAGCAGTGTAAGCCGATATTGCAGCGGCAATAACAAAGAGGTTCGGCGTACATTGTGTTGCCCATGTGCGGTGGCGACCACCTGCACCCAATATCTGGTAACCGAGGGAGATATCGTGATCTGGAATGTTCCTGTTCCTTCTTTATCTCTCTGGGTGGTGCTTGACTTTGAAGCGACGGACGCCTTTCCAGGAGGTTGAACAGAGACTTGCCAAGATAATTCGAACAGTTTTTTTGAAGTTATTTGCAAGAAAGTTTATTGAAATAGTAATATTTTTTTCAATAGAATGACACATTTTGAATAAATACTACTCAGGACGTGCATATACGACCTTTCTGTAACCCAACATAAAGCATGAATTCATGATAATGATACATAAATATCGTCAGCAGCGTAAATTAAGTGCCAGCAATGTCTGCATTTCGAAACTATTTACAGGGCACTATCACAATGTTGTTGATTGAAATAGTAATTTATTTTAATAAGTACATGCATTCTGAATGAATGTATCTCATGGTTCACATATTAAGACTTTTCATCAACACATTAGGCACAAACTTTGCTGGCAACTGTAATTCTGTTGGGACCTTGTCTTGGCAGTGAGCGACCACACACACGTGTATGATAATTTGTGTGTGCAAGGACCTTTCTGGAAACTGGTTAGTTCAAAAATATCATACACAACATGTCAAACATATGTCACTTGTGCCATTTGTGACCACTACCTAGCCACAGCTCCAGACGCTCGCTCTCTCAGCAGATAGGTTGTGATGATAATACTACTCCCTTTGTTTTACAGGTCTTTCACTTCTCTAGCTCAGCCGGCCGCGTGAAAATAATCTGCTTGTATAATGATTCTACTCTGTACTACACACTTCACCAATGTGCATGGAGAGGGCTTCAATGATCGTCGTTAATAAACTTGGATAACACATTCACAGAACAACTTTAAGCCTACACAGTGCTGTTTCACATTTTCTTTTCACAAGTGTATCCACAGCTGTTATTTACGGTCGAGCCGATTGCTGTACGTGTGTGTGGGCACGAGTGCACGTGTGGGCTAGTGACTCGCACCAGATGCGCTGTTGCCAAGTGTCCTACTGCCCTATGCCATGCATATATTAATCTGTAAATTAATAATTATTTAAAAACTCTGTGTGAGTGGATTTGTGGAGCTTTATGCAGGAAGAGAAAACAAAGCAGTGATTAGTAACAAATAATTGCCTGTATTGATAAATATGCACTTGTAAGGAAAAACAACAAACACATTCTTTGTGCATTTCATACAGTATGTCAGTATGATCTTCAATTCATAATTTGGATACCTAAAATGAAACAAATTAATGCTACAAACACTGTCAATTTTTCTATTAACATGAAAAAATCTCGGGGATGTACACATACTACGTATATACATATATATATATAGGCCTATATAGATGTATGTATGTAGATGTATATCTGCATATACATGTACATACTGTATATACACATACACCAATCATTTCTTATTTCATTTATAACATTACCTTTTTCCTGATGACACAAAACACAGCAAAGTATAAACTCAATTTGTAGCATAATTTTAATAAAATGTTGAAAAAAATAAGTGTGAGGTTTATCTTATTGTATGACTATTTTATTTTGAATTAAGTGTGACACTACAGTAGATTTGTATTTTGAAGCATAACATTGAAAAGGAAATTATTTCGATAAAAATTTTAATTTATGCAACATATATGTTTGAAGATTACCTATTGCTAGGAGCCCGCTTGCATCTGCTTGCCCCGAAGGATGATGTGGAGTGTGACCCTAAAATTGGGGGGGGGGGGGTACGATTGCGGGGAGGGGTGGGGAAGCGGGAGATATCCGACAAAGCCCGCAGACCATTGGCATCGTCCAACATGATTCCCACATGCAAGAAACCGGGGACCGACTACGCCGGAAATCGGACCCGGATCGCCTTGGTAAGAGACTGGCAGTCTAGTCACTGTGCCAATTGACCCCCCACTTTTTTTTAATCCACATTTTTGATAAAAAAAAAGTCAAATTATATGTATTGTAACAGGGCTCCTTCTACGTCTACGTTGTTGTTTGTATATGTATATAGAGGTTATGATGTCCCTGTTCGCGGCGATAAAATGGGACAGGTCTAATTCTACGTTGTTGTTGCTTGTTTGTATATGTATATAGAGGTTATGTCCCTGTTAGCGCCAAAATGTGACGGGGCTCCGTCTACGTCGCCGATGTAGTTGTTGATTCCGGGACGTAACTCTTCCCCCGTTGCTATTGCAAGTAGTTAGCAGGCAGAAAAATGGCAAAACACAGCGAGCTGATGCAGAGGCGGTGTCTATTATGTTGATGCCCGGATAGCAGTGAGGTTTGTCCAAAACGGATAAAAAAATAAGAAGAAAATTTATATTGGCATTTTTTTATTTAACCTTTCTTTTGATGCACTTTAATGGACAAAGGCAATTCACAAAGCGAGTGCTCGCCCAGAGTTAGTTGAGGTGACTTTTCTATCTGCGTATTACGACTTGCCGCTTCCCTCCGTAATAGTACTTGGTCCGGCACTTTATCTACCTTAGTTCTAACTACGCGGTTACCAATACCTACTTCTGGTTACATCACTATAAAATGAAAAGGCAGTATGCCAAAAAAGGAGAGACAAACAAAAAGACTGATCTCTTCTAACGAATCTGTCCTCTAGGCTTCACAGCCCCTCTACCACGTTTAACACGTCCTCTTCCTGCCGCCATGATGCCCCAACTAGTCAAAACACTCAGCCGGCCATCTCCCGGCGACCGTTCCCTAGCTCCGATGGATCACAACTAACTTTCCTGGGCGGACACCCGGACTTGCTCGGCCGAGCGGCGGAGTGATAAATCAGGATCCAATTTGCCTAAAAAGCTGGTTAATTGACGTTTATAATCTGAACATTGTATGTAACATAGATACTGATGAATTTACAAAGCATTTTAATCCATACTACCAGCTAAATATTCATTAGTTTGTTAATTGGGGATGTGCAGCGTCATCAATCTGTCGCGGATCACCACCTTCACGGAGTTTTGCGCCCGACACTACCACACACGTCGATCGAGAAACGCCCGGCAGAGCTTATCACATTCCAGCACATCCCTGTACGTACCTCCAGGCGAGTGAACTCTGACCTGCCTGCCAGATAAATCCATCCAAAGCCCAGGCTAGCTCAGAGCTTATTTGAAATTTTAAAAGCCAGCACTTCTCAGTACGTGCTTCCAAACAAGAGAACTTTGACCAGCCTGCCAGATAAATCCTATTCCAGGAGAAGCAAGCTAAGAGGCTACTTGAAATTAAAAAAATCCAAACAGGGCAAAATATAAGAAAAGTTTACTTAGAAAAGTTGCTTGAAATTAAATTAGCTTTAAATTGAGTCCAAACACGACATGAATCCGATAAAATTGATTCGTCAAATGAAATACTTTTCTTTTACTTTAAAGTTAAATTTAAAATTTAATATAGACTTCTAATGTTAATTTCTCTATTAGCATCCCCAATTAATAGATTGGATCCCGCCATATACATCCTTATCCCTGGTTAAGTTGGCCTACTTATTTGTTATAAACAACAAAGAAAATAATAATAATTAAGACAAAAAAAATTGACATTACTGCATGATAAGAGGCCAAGTAAGTGCTACGTGCCAGTGCACGTCACAGTATGGTAGCGTTGGCTTGAGAAACTTGAGGAGATACGCTCTTTCCTGTACATGTACGGAAGATACATTACGAGTTTGAAACACTATTGTAAGAGACAAAGACAAAAAAATTAGTACAGCTACCTTCGTATGACGATGTGGAAATGCGCTATCTTTAACGACGGATGATCTCGGTTACGCATTACCCCAGTTCTGAGTTCGCATAGTTAAATTTCCTTGTCAATAACTCTAAAGATTCGTGCTTCGCCCCCTTCTACGTCACGGTAAACCGCACCCTACCACGTGTTCATTGTTTGTGAGACAGAGTACAGACATATCACTATACAAGCTAGCCAAAGAGAATAACTGTGGTTTATAATTAATTACACTGTGTTTCAATACGGTTCATTGTTACAGCATCCCTAACTGTCGCACAGAATTACTTCATACTCAGAATCTGGCAACAAAAATACACAATGCGTGCTGATCAGCTCATTTGTCCAAGGTCATTACATGTTTACATTCTTAGCAATAAATGTCCTAAACCAAATTCTGTTGTCAATATTCTTGCTTTTACATTGCTTACGTAACATAAAATTCATTCGCTCTTCTTATTCCTGCGCCTCTTCATTACAGGGTCTCGTTCCATCTAGCCCGCTGTGACGTGCACTGGCACGTAGCACTTACTTGGCCTCTTATCATACAGTAATTTCAATTTTTTTTGTCTTAATTAATATTTTTTTTCTCCGTTTATAACAAATTAAGTAGGCCAACTTAACCAGGTATAAGGATGTATACGGCGGGATCCAACATATTAATTGGGGATGCGAGTAGAGAAATTTACATTAAAATTTTCTTTTAAATATTAAATTTAACTTTAAAGCAAGAGAAAAGTATTTAATTTTACATGTCAATGTTATCGGATTTATGTTGTGTTTGGACTCATTTTAAAGCTTATTTAATTTCTAGCAACTTTTCTAAGTAAACTTTTCTTATATTTTGCCTTGTTTCGATTTTTTTAATTTCAAGTAGCCTCTTAGCTTGCTTCTCCTGGAATGGGATTTATGTAGTCGGCTAGTCATAGTTCTCTTGCTTGGAAGCACGTACAGAGAAGTGCTGGCTTTTAAAATTTCAAATAAGCTCTGAGCTAGCCTGTGCTTTGGACGGATTTATCTGGCAGGCAGGTCAGAGTTCACTCGCTTGGAGGCACCTACAGGGACGTGCTGGAATGTGATGAGCTCTGCCGGGCGTTTCTCAATCGACGTGGGTGGTAGTGTCGGGCGCAGAACTCCGTGAAGGTGGTGATCCGCGACAGATTGATGACGCTGCACAACCCCTATTAATAAACTAATAAATATTTAGCTGGTATTATGAAATAAAATGCTTTGTAAATTTATCAGTATCTATGTTACGTACAATTTTTAGGTTATAAACGTTAATTGACCAGCTTTTTAGGTAAGTTGGATCCTGATGTATCCCTCCGCCACTCGGCCGAGTAAATCCGGGTGTCCGCCCAGGAAAGTTAGTTGTGATCCATCGGAGCTAGGGGACGGTCGCCGGGAGATGGCCGGCTGAGTGATTAGTTGGGGCGTCATGGCGGCAGGAGGAGGATGTGTTAGACGGGGCAGAGGGGCTGTGAAGCCTAGAGTGCGGATTCGTTAGTCGAACTTAGCTTTATTTTCTTTCTTTGTTGGCATGCTGCCTTTTAATTTAGTAGTAAACAACCAGTAGATATTCATAACCATATAGCCAGTGATTAACGTAAACAAAGTGCCGGGCCAAGTACTACTACTCACACAGAGGGCAGGCGGTAATGCCTAATACGTAGATAGGAAAGTCACCTCAACTAACTCTGGGCGAGCACTCGCTTTATGAATTGCCATTGTCCGTTCAAGTGCATCAAAAGAAAGGTTAAATAAAAAAAATGCCGATATAAATTTTTTCTTCTTAATTTTTTTTTTATCCGTTTCGGACTAACCTCACTGCTATCCGGGCATCAATATAATAGCCACCACCTCTACATCAGCTCGCTGTGTTTTGCCATCTTTCTGCCTAACTACTTGCAATAGCAACGGAGGAGAGTTACATCCCCGGAATCAACAACTACATCGGAGACGTAGAGGAGCCCCGTCACATTTTACCCTGGCCCTCTGGTAACCGCCTCATACGCTCTTTATTTATTATTTACTGAATATAAAGATGTTACACGGATATGTAAGATTTGAATATAAACTAAGAAGTACTAAGAGTACAACTGTATAAAAGTAGGCCTACAAAACTTACAAGTACACATGTGATTACCTATATATGTACATTACACGGGAGTATGCGAATGTAGATCTACACACAGAAGGACACAACATAAGAATACAATATGTAGGTATGTAAATATATATTTAAATGAACAAATAGAAGATAATGTGAACATACACTCATCGTTATATACACTATGTAAGAATTTGAATAAACAGAAGTATCCAAACAGCGAAGATGCGAATATAAGTACTCATTATGTGAAGGTATGAATACACGCTCGAGAAGTACATAGTACTAGTTTTACAATGCAGTATCGTGTTGGTTGAAGTAAACCAACAATTTCAAGTTTAGAAAGCAAATTTTCCTCCCCGGAATCTTTTCTGTTACAAAATGAAACATGCTTGGGTGCATTTTGTACATCCTCTCTAAGAATATTCACTGTTTCTTTTCCACTGTTCTTTGCTGCCTCTTTATAGCAGTCCGCACACCTTTAACTAACCTCTTTGTTCGAGAAATGCTTCCATCTCCATCAACTTGAATTAGGAGTTTTCTTGCTTTCAGTTCATAGGTTTAATTTGAAGGTAGCTTGTGAACATTCTTGCAAAACACTCTTGTTTTACCAGTGAATGGTTTGCACGTTCAACTTCGGTGACATATCGGCCGTAGGCACACTTCTGTTGAATGTAAGACTGCAGCATTTACATCACCACTGTAGTTCTTATAAATTACACCGTGATGCATTGGTATGCTTTGGTTAAAGCCTTCAGAGATTAGGTCTTTTTTCATTGGTGGTGAAGGACCTATACGGTATAACCTCCCTCGGTTTATTTGCAGAGAAAATATACACATTAATTTTAATCACTGTTCTAGTAGGTGTTACTAGTAGCGAAATAATAAAGACGGAATTTCTTTCTTTTCTGAAAACTTCGGAAACCCGTGTTTAGCTAGTCAGTCCCACGCCTCTCTCGACGGCTGCAACTAGGGTCTCCACAAATAATTCACGGACGACGCGAATACCCGTGCTAGTGGCACAACCACCTCTCATGGTGTCAGAACAGCGAGTCTCAAAAACATAATACGTGAATATCCGCGGCAAGGTACACAACCACCTCTCGTGGTGTCTGGATTGCAAGTCCCCTCACATACGCGGACCCCCGCGAATTCCCGCAGCTCAGGACATGACCACCTCTTGTGGTGTCCGGATTGCGAGTCCCACATAATGCGCGGACCCCCGCAAATTCCCGCGGCTTGGGACACAACCACTTCTTGTGTCCGCGGCATGAGTCCCTGAAACAAACCTAATCGACACAATCGCGGCACTTTCACTAAAACTCCCCTCTATTACTCCCAGCCAATTACAAGCTCTGTGGAGGACTGACATAACTAAACATGGTCTTTCCTCCACACCGGTTTAATATATCTTTTCAAAATTCATGCAGCTTGACATTAACATACACACCAACTTATATACAAAATTTGAACTCTCTACACTAGCTAATAATGTAGATAATATTAAATTTTACTGCAGGGGATAAGTGAAGCCACGCCCCTGAGCTGACCTACTTCTCGCCCCTTTAGCCTTGGTTCCCACACAATTCAAGGCTGTGGGCTAGCGCTCGGCCTCCTGCTCCTAGCTTTCTCTTTCTGTCGGCGTGAAGGGTTAAATAGCTGTGATACAATTTAAAATACTCCTCTCTAACCCTTCACCTATGGCCAGTATACAAAACTAAATTTAAAATAAATGAAATTAAACAAATTATTACGATTGAACAAGATTAAACACACAATTCTGAGTACAATGAAATGTCAACTGACTCCTATCACATTTTGCGTAACTTACAATGAACATTACATTTAATCAAAATGAATGGCAAGGAGGCCTGTTACAATGATTCTTGTAACATACGTGGTCTGTTTTTGGATTGTGCCATAGAAGAACTTGTTTTTAACGATTTGTGAATTAGCAAACAGTAAAACAGTTGTTTAAACTAATACAAAATAATTACGTCAAAATAAACATTTCATTTTTTTTTATTTATAAAAATAACTGACAAAAACCTTTGTATAGTACAAGCTAAGAATATTTTTTTAAAAATATTATTCAAAATATAGAGTCCGAATATTCACTACCAAAAGTACAAATTTTGTAACAAGTACGGTACACATTTTAGTGCTTGTACACCTGTAGAGGAATTATATCCATGTCCATAAGTTCGCTTCCCCCATCCTCCGTCACTGATAACACATATAAGGGATGCCATTTAGGTAATGTCCCTTTCTTCAGAAATTTTTTTTCTTGCTGACCTGCAGCTTTCAGTTTAGTAATGAGATGGTTTTCCCATGCCTGAAAAATATTTTGTTTAAGTATAGTTTTAAATTTTAAATGTCTGAATAAAAAAATTCTCAATTTGTGAACTTTGTGTCTTTATTTTGGAAAATTATATTAGTTTTGTGTTTGAACAAGCGCTTTAAATTTAATTATCATTATGAATGTCTGCTAGTGAGTAGTTGTAGCAAAAATTTACTTAAAAAAGCATAAATTTCGGGGTTTAAAAATGATTATATGAGTGTTAGGCCTTATAATGTATCGGATTTAAATTGGGATACCACGTATGAGTAAGACTCAAGTTCATTATACCAGCCACAATTAATGATTTCTATATTTTATTAGGTTAACAGTTAATATTTTCCAAGTTAGTTATTTTTAATTAAAAACACATTTCATTTAAATGTGTCGTACTGTACAAAGTTTAGAAATTTTATCTGCTACTGGAAGCAATAAACACACAACACATTTTTGGCGGTGAGCAATTCAAACATTACGCTACAGCTTGTTCTTAAATACTCTAACCACTAGTATTTAAAACAATTGGCTTACGCCGAATGCAACATTGTCTATCTTATAACTGAAATGTTCTAACTTAAATTTAAGGTGTTAATGAACAAGGAAGAATATCGTTGTAAGCAAACACGGTAATATAACCCATTAAGTCCCAAAAACTTGTAATCAAAATTTTTATATGTCCTTGTTCACATAAATCCTACCTGTTGAATGTTACTTTCGTGTCTCTGGAACCTTTCGCTAGACATAACAGGAATATCGATAGTGGAAAACATTTCCTCTACTTCGCTGTACCCAATTCCAACAGAAACAGCGCCCCAGACAGCAGCGTCATTGATGTCTTCAGCCAGTTCTTCATTGTGGGAAGATATGTCTTGAACTTGACTACAGGGTTCGCAAACAAATATCTAAGTTGAAAAAAAAAAAAAAGCGGTTTTCAACTTGAAAAGTGTATCTTCCCGTAGTACAGTCCTTTTTGTACAAATTTATTGACTCCATTTGTTTAAAAATGTGAGCGATTTCAACACATATATGTTTCCTGATGAGAGTTCAGTAACAGGTAGAAGTGAAGTGTCCTTCTCAACTACGAAATCTGGTAGTTCACTTTCGAAATCTTCTAAAGGCCATTCAAAATAACTGAATTGCTCATATGTTGTCGTCAGCAATGCTGGTTGTAACTGCAGTGGTTTATAATGGATGTATCTCGGCGAATGATATGAGAAAAAATTGAAAAGTAATATCTCAGTAAAAATGAAGTGAGTTACATCACTTAATTTTTACTAGATGGAATTTCAATCAAAACTTAGAGAATTTATCTTAAATAAATTAGCAGCATCATTTGGCAAAAATCTTAGTCGAACAATGCTAATTGTATGTAGACTTTTTGCAAAAGAATGCACAGTTTGTCCAAAAAAAATTATTTTGACTGATTTTAGTTTATTTCAATAACATTTGCTTTACTTAGGGTGCAATATTCTAAAGAACTGTGGTGTTTATCTCTTAGTAGGGTATATATTTATACAATACTTTATTACACCAATTTCTTCTGTCCGAGGTATTTAGTGCATCGCAAGCGCTAACACGTGCTCGGATGAGCAGATGCGCACTTTTCCCTTCTTTTCCTCCTGCTGTTTGCTCTTGGACTGGCTTCTTCTTCCTACCCTAGTAGGACCTCTCCAGATGTTACAATATAACCTTCTTGATCAGTATCCTCGCAACTCACCGCAAACCGTAACAGGCGCAATCAGAGAATTTTCTGCAATCAAATTCTTGTGTTTCTATTGCTACATATCTATGGTTGAAACTGTAAATCATTTGTAAATGTTCGTATTGACTTATCAAGTATTTGTTCAACGTAAAAGAAAATAAATGAACAAACTGTGGAGGTACATATGTCAATAAGTAAATTATATTACATTAAATTATTATAAAATATTTATGGACACACAGTTTTTAATAATGTACTTAATACAATAATTTTGTGTTGAAATGTTAAACATAGTAAAATAAACATTAACTTACTTTTAGGTAAGAAATACTTCATTAATATTTACGAAGTTATAATATAATTTAATGCCAGAAGGAAATTATAAAACTATAAGGAAAACATCTGATCAAAACAGAACAAATAGGAATGCACATACTGTATATTACTGTAGGATGCAAGGGCGCAGAAGAGTATGCAAGTCTCGCATGACTTGTTAGTAGCTGGGAAAACAAGGCGTGCGTTGCCATCTCCACAGAGAATTTGAAAACATAACAAATATGGCGGCTTGATGCACTTTTCAAGGTTAACAGGGATGTTCGGAAGAACCTATTTTGTTCATAACAGCACATTGAAAATTCGAGGCAGTACTAATATGTATGAAGAAAAAGTTTTACGCGAGAACTAGCACAAAGCCAAATTCAACTGCCAAAGACGAAAAAGATATTTAAGAGAAATACGAGTACATAAATAACTCAAGTTTAGTTGCTGTGCGGGAAGGTACAGCCCGTAAGGTGTGCACAACTGTGAAGGGTCTCCTGAACAACTGACTGATGTAGTAGTTGAGTTGACGTACTGCTTTTTCTTACCTGCATAGGCCAACTAGTTCATAAAACAAATTAACCATAAACATATTTCATATACGCTATGAAACTACCGCTACAGTTAAAACTGCTCTATCTTACAAACATTTTTATGTGTGACGAACGACACCATTTAGGATGTTTGTTTCTTATCAAGCTGATATTCTTTTGTTATTATTTTTACTCTGAGTATGTTTCGGCTTTATAACGTACGTTATACTTGTTACAAAATAACCTGGCACAAAATGTAAGCTACAAAAAAGAAAACAATATAGCCACATAATATCACTTCAACATAAGAGTAATTGGAATCTGAAAATATTAGTTCCAGTCTGATATTTTGGAGAAAATTGAACAAGGACAATAGCAAAGTGAAACATAAAAATTTCTCAATTACTGATCTTTCTTGCTTTGTGTTTTGAAACTAGGTCTGGTGGTTGTGTTATTAGCTCGACTTTGTAAAAAAATGTTTATAATTCTGTAATACAACATTCTAATAATGTTTTAAATAATTTTCTCGTGTTCGCACGTGGAACGAGTTAACTATCAAAAGCTCAAAAATTATTTACGTAAGCCTAAACGAAAAACTTAAGACAATAAGTAGGATAATGACTTCTTCCCGTCTCCAAAAGGCAGTTGTCAACAAACACACCTGTCGCAGTGTCGCCTGAACTCCGGGCCGCCCGCCGTAACTGCACGCTGCACAGTGGTCCCGATCACGGTTACCCATGCCAAAAATCTTAAAGGTTTACTAAATTAATCTCTTATGATAAGTAACAAACAAAAACACCAAATTTAAGTATTTTTAATATTCTGACATTGACTACTGTTCTAGCTACTATATTTATTAGGTCACTGTGATTTATTTCACTTTGTGTGTATGAAGATGCTATATAATTCTTGAAAAAAATTGTAACTCCAAAATCTGCACTGTAATTTAAGATACTTTATATTTTATTCAGATAACTAGGGTCACCTGACCTAGTTCAAATAATTTGTCTTGTGTATTTGTTTGAGTAACGGTTTTGTACTATGTGGGATAAGTATTTACACTTCACTGTAAAGATACACAGTGGTTACCAAGGATTATTGATGTCACAGAAAAGGGAGATTCATATAACAATAAGAGATATGACTGAAATAGGAAAGGATGTAGTTTATTTAGTAACCGTTAATCAAATAAAATATTTTGAAATCTAAGTTACCACGTTTCTGGAACGAATAAGGATAACATAATTTCTAGCATAAAAATACTTGTAAGATTAATAATGAACAACATGGGGCATTAGATCATCGATGTATGAAAAGTTCACCTGAGTCACTAACATTGTATTGCACTACAAATTATATATGAACTGTTGTGTGAGTTTTCTAATCAACAGCTACTCTATACACTTTCTACTATTCTATATTGCACGTTTTAAGGCCATGCTCCCTTGCTGCTTCTGTTTTTGTGATAGTTATTTTTTCAGCTAAAACCAGACTACAGTAGACCCCCGATCTAACGACATCGGATCTAACGACATCGGCGATCTAACGACATAATTTCCGGGAACCGTAGACAAATTAATATTTTAACAATTTATCAAAGTTAAGTAAAGTGAAATAGATCGCAGTAAAACACTAAATAAAAAGAATTATGTGTACATTAAACAATAACATAATGCAGTTATCATAAATCAGTCATATGCAGCTGTGAAACAAAAAAAACTGTTTAAAAATGTTAGAAACTTCGGCTGAAATATAGTTGAAGCGCGCACCGGGTGCGTAGGCCACCCGCCCAACACCGACATATGTGTGACGTGATGACTAACACTGCCTTATCTCCTAATGCTCCCCATCACTTCTCCACGCTCCCTCCTGCCTGAACTTCCCTCTCACATTCCACCACATGTCCTTATCTTAGCTATGCAGTTCGATACGTGACGTGGCATAGCAATGGTAATT
>PNEQ01104840.1:0-26304 GCA_003012365.1 Medauroidea extradentata
ACAGCACACATTGCGCCTTTTCTTTCATGGAGGCCATTGTGCTTTTCACTCGTCACACACCACCTACCTGAAACATACACAAAAAAAACTTTATGAGTTGCACATAATGTTCGTCCAAACCGCAGTTTGCTAGCATTTGTAGTTTTCTAGTTATGAATTTTTGTAATGAGGGAAAGACTTTATGGACACCCTGTATATTTCCATCGAAGTGGACGGTAATGTAATGACCGGAATCAATGCTTTCTGATTTAAATCAAATTTGGATAGGACATTCGTTCCTCGGCAGTGCATCTGCAGTATAAATAGCAAAGACGGATCAACTGGGTACATCGAAAAACTTACCTTCTTATTAAATACTAACGCCAAGTCATTAATATGATCCGATAAAAGTTGCTCTTCTAGTAAGATACGAACGTACTCGTCGGAAGACGCATTGTTAATGGGCAAATCGACAAATAATATACCTTTTTTTGGTTGTATATCTTAAATCGGAATTACGCGCTGTTTAATATTTACGTAAATTAAGTGCCGACACAAAGCACGAAAATTTTTACTTGTCTCCACACAAAAATACAATAAAACATATGCCATATTTTTCAGAATTACTAAACACAGTATAATTTAACAAATAAAACATATGTTTACTGAAACAAAAAACATAAACGTTTTAAGAATAGATACTGACTCTGACAGGTCCTGCCTTAGACTACAGCACAATGCATTGCCAGGTTTTCTGGAACTAAAATCCCGGCAGTCTACTTCGAAAATCCCTTTCAGCCCTAAAAGTTTCCTACAAAAATACTGTTTTTAAATAAAAATTATATGATACAAATTATGTACCATTATAGTATATTCAATATTTTCGATTTATATATAGATTTTAATTCAAACCAACACAAAAATAAGCAATTTTTTCAAATAAAGAACACGAGTTATTTTATGTAAGATTTTCATCCTTAATATTTTAATATACTTTTTACATTATATAGCTCAGTTTTTAATTTGCATAGTGAACGTCAGTTTCATCTTCATCGTCTTCAGCGGTCAACAGTTCGGCAATTTAAGTGTCTTTGTGATACTTCTTGTACGTCTTTTTGTTGAATAACTCCAACACTTTTCCATTACTTGGTATTCGTAGCATTCTTTCTTTATGTTTTGCATATCTAACTTGACATGGACAAGTGATAAAACTGTGGAGGCAGATAACTTATTTCTCTTTTTGATTTTTGTCAGAAACCATCGAAAATATGCGCTCAACAGAGGCATTGTAATGTGGAAATGACACAAGTTCTTGCTATTTTGTCAATATTTAGGAACTGAAATTCAGCCTTAAAATTTTCACACACTTCTATTTCTCTCCAAAACCTCAGAATTGGTAACTCCAACAATGCTATTTTTTCCACACTAGAAATATAATCAGGCCTATGTTCGCATTTATCTTTAGACGCGATATCATCAATTTTTATTGAAATTTTGGAGGAATGGTGATAACTCAGTATTACCTCTTGATTTATCAACCCCTAAGGCATGCGACGGTTGTAGAAATGTCAAAGCACGAATGCAGCCTTCTTGCAGTGGCAACCTTTTCTGTGCTTCCTGGAAAGCGACTTGGTATAATTGCAAGTATCTGAGCAGGAAAAGTTCTACACTTTTTTGTTTATAGCATCGTCAAATTGGGTTTTCAATACACTTAGGGTTTCTTCTGCTGCTGCCCCTATTTTAACGTCATTTTTTGGCATGAAAATTGAAGGATGCTTAGCATTGCACGTTAACACAAGCTCTTCGACAGTCATATCAGATATCAAGAAATCTGGAGCTAGCAACCTTTCGGCTTCATTAGCAAGACGAGTGGTAAGGTTTTTTCAGACCGAAAGAGTTTGTTTGAATGAATTAAATGTTAGCAAAACAAAGTTATGTCAGCTACTGTGTTCTTATCTTAACGTTTTGCCACTGGCTCAAAACTCTTGCAACATTTTTTTCCTAATGCTAACCACCTTGTGTTTGATGAATTGAAGTTCTTCAAGAATACTCTGTCGTTTTGGACTGCATGAAAAGTGTGAAAAATTAAATTTAACAATGATTCAACATTTTCTGCAGACATTCTGATGCAGCACTAGCTACCAAATTTAGGGAATGGCAGATACGTCCAATTACAATAATACTATAATTTTCTTTATAAGCCTGCTAAGAAATGAATTGTGTTGACCCGTCATGTCATTAGCATTGTATCTACAGTAAACAAGTTTTCAAAAGACAAACAGTTTTCAATTAAGCTGTGTTTAAACACTTTAAACATATTTTCCGCAAATGCATCCTTGATTTTGACATAGTTCATCCAGAAAATGTGTAGTGGTTGTGACAGTTAATATTTCAAAATAATATTCGCCGAATTCTAGTGTTCCAAGCAAATAAATGTGGGCTTACTGCTTCAGACTACGCAGTGGTTTGAACACTATCATGCACATCGTGTGGTGTACTTAAGGATAGATGAGACCCAAAACAAGCACAACACAATTATTTTAATCATAAAATTTATTAAAAAATTTGAATTGTAAAATTGCAAACGAAAGCTAAAAGAAATAAAACAACTTTACAGCAATACAACATGCTTGTAACAAGGGAATCTAATGACTTCATTACCAATAGAATAAGGGACTGTGCGACCACTGTTTGTCTCTCATACCAAGACACAATACAACAAATAATCTCTTAAGTTTTAAATCAGCCAATCTCCACTAGTAATTATTGATTCTTAAGATTCTATAATTAAATAATAAATCTACCGTATGAATAAACCATTTACAAGTCATTTGGATAAGTGCTTTATCCGAAAGATTTGATTAATAAACAGTCTGATTTCAATAATTGTACTATAACTTTTACAGTTTATTTTAACATAAATATTGTAAAATTTAAAACACCACAGTTATTTTCTTGTCATGTCAATGTTCGCAATTTTATTCAACGCTGAAACAATTAGGAAGCTATTTGAAAAAATAAAATATCATTATTAAGGACTAACAATTCTTATAACATTTGCAATCGTTTAAAAAAATTCGTAAAAGTCAATCATATACAGACAGGATTTCTCAACCAACATTCTAAAACCAGGGGAAATCGGCTGAACATGCTCCCAGTTCCAGAACTGGAGAATACAAAAAAATAAAAATAAAGGCACTATAACTTTTGTCATCCGCAGCATCCAACAGGGCAACCCACCTGTTGCTCATCACCAGAAGACACTGGACAAAAGTTAGCTCTTTCCGCCAGCTCTATCCGCTCCTGGGCCGGCGCGAAGCTTGGAGCTAAAAGGGCATTGTTTTAACAAAATACATTGTTCAGGATTGAAGGTGTTTGTCAATGGTACAGAGATATAGTGAATGAAAGAACAGTACAATTGCAAACACTATTAGACTATTACAAATGTTATTTAATTAATAAATACTTAACTGTACACCACCAAAGGTTTCATATTGCCAACCGCCTCCAACCAGAATAAAAATAATTTTTCATGTGATATGGTGATTGACTTCCTATGTTTATGCGATCCGTTACTCTATGTTGAAGTATGTTACATATGTGTACAATCTAAAACCCATTGTTTTATTTAAATAGTTTTTCTCATATGTCTTATGTAATAATTTCACATGTTCTGGCTGCCGAGTTAAACTCAAAGCCGTCAGTGCTATTACAAATAACAGTCGAAGTGCAACATCACATTTTGCGTGTTCTCCCTACGTATACGAAGGCACTGTGGCATTATGCTCAACAGTACGTAAAGTAAGCTGTATTTAGTCAATTATCTTGGAAACGTAACATAATAAGGTACACATTTAATCTATAACACAAAAAATTGATTTTTTTAAAGGTATATTGAGGTTATGGCATAATGTTCATGCTGCTCGTAACAGCTTATTTAGAGAAAATGTTTTCGTTACTGCCTTAACTGCATTTACTGTAATTCTCATTGTATTTCATTTTAAGTGCAAAATAGTGTATTTGTGTAGCTGAGGTAAATACAAAGAATCATTAATATTGTTTACTGAAGAGACTATCGATTTTACAGGTACAGTTTAGTTATTATTAAGGAAACATGTTTCTATAGATTTTAGTAGATGTTGTCTGTATAGAAAATTGTAGTTTTAAGTTATTTTGCTAGTAAGTTTGCCGTTTTCGGCAGGTGACATGTTAGGTTAGGTCACCTTAACCAAGGTTGGGTAACCTAACCTAACCCTTCCTAATGAAAAATGGAAACCTTACTGATAAAATACTCGAACCTAACCCAAACGAACCTCATCAATGCAACCTAACCTGTAAACGACAGTGGCAAAATTTGAACGTTATAAAACTCTAATTATCCTTAAGTACAACTACTTACGACTGTTGGTTAAACATTCTTTTTTGGTGCAGAAGGGAAAAAAAGTAAATCACAGGTTATACAATTATTTTTTTAATTTTATTGTGCTTTAGAGCAAGGTCACTAGAGATGGTTACAACTTTGCAAATGACAGGAACTAGAAAAGAAGTCGGCCATAGTTTATTGAAAAGGAACCATCCCAGCATTCGCCAGAACGATTTCGGGAAACCATGGAAGACCGAAATCAGGATGGCTGGAGCTGGGCATTGAACCCGAGTCCTGAACGTGCTAAACATGCTCCTCACTTTGTGCATCTGGCCTGCGTTGGTCCAAAAAACTTTCACTCATACTGCAACACAAGAAAAGGCAAACAGAAAACAGAAACAAAACAATTCAACAAAGGAATAATTATTAGAATTACTGAAGCATTTAGCCACTAAATAATAGGTACCAACAATGAAAAAAAAAAATTGGTTAATGTAAATAATAAAAGGAACTGTACAGCAGATAAAATATAGTCGACAATAACCTGTGGTACCAACTAGCCGGAAACCTGCTCAACAGAGTTTGTATTTAAGGTTCCATTGTAGTTTGCTTTATTCCTACTATCAGGACAGTTTGTCATAAATTTGGTTAATATTTTTGCCCATGACAGCACACATTGCAGCTGTAACGAATGTGTGCAAAAATTTGTATTTAAAATGGGACAATAAAATTGTTAACTTTATATTAACTTTGGGCGGTTTCAAATCCAAACATTTGTTATATTTGTGAGTTTGATTACATTTATAAAAACATCAATATATACAATTGGATGAAAGTTGTAACAAAGATAATCTCATTTATATGATATTACGACATAAGTTAACAGTATAATAATCAAGATAAAGTATGGCTAATGATGGAATCACATAAGCATGACAGAGCAACAAAACAAAAGTGAAGCAATATTAAAAATTAAGATTATTGAAAGCAATACATACTTTGTCACCTGTATAATAAATATGAAAAAATTTACGTATAAAATAGTTAATTGGCACTGTACTGACATCTACGACGACAGATGTTATAGCATTACCATAATGGGATAATAAACTGTAAATACCCACTGGCATTCCAAAATAAGGAAATTAATGGCACAATTACATGTTTGCTTAAAAAGGTCATGAATAGTTCTCCTAAAATAAAGACATATTATTCACCACCAACTTGCATGTTTCACCAAATATTTGGGCACAAAATTCAACTCAGACTAAAATTAAATCAATATGTTTCTTTGCAATTTGCATAGCCTCCACCTTTTTTTGTGGATATGCTGCCATAGAAACCTTGGTGCTGATTGTCAGAAAAATGTATTTGTATGTACTTCCGTGTTGATTCTATTGCACCTATGTGATTCCACCATTACTTTAATAGTTGACATATATACATACTTTACGTGTCTAAAATCTGTGAATGTATGAAAGGGGTCATACTGTACGTGGTTGTGTTTGAAAAGTTTTACTACTGGACCACAGCTTGTCCTCCCGTGAGGGGAAGAAGTGTGGCGCTAGTAGTAAGTAGACACGTCACAGGGAAAGGAAATTTACTATGCCTCTTGCGCACCATTTACGCACGGTTGTCAAGAACAATACAGCAGTTTACATGTTTCCTGCGGGACTAGTTGTGGTCGAGTAGTAGGCGTAAAATACAAAATGCAGCAACTTGACTACCAATCATTCTGTAAGCATTAACTACATAATAGGAATATTTCTAAAGTTTGCTGGTATGCATAAACCATACATATTATAAAATTATTCCTCAAACATTGCTGAAGGCTCTGACACAGCCAAATTTTTGTCTCCAGCTATATTTTGCAATAATGTTGGAAGACAAATATTGGATGAAATGTAATCAAATTTTTCTGTCAAATAAAGTTGGTCTGTTACTATCAAATATATTTGAAGTCAAATTTTGTTGGAGCTTTGGTTATGTTTTTAAAAATTTTTGTACACATTTCAATTTAAGAGTATTGAGTGTGTAAATATTGCAAAAATCATTTGATTAGCAGGTAAACTTTGCGAAAGAACTGTAAGTGCCAATTTTCTACAAAATTTAGGTATTAAACTTGTAGATTTATGCATTTTAATTAAAATTTCACATAATTCAGTAAAAGCTAAAATTTCATATATTAGCATATTTTCTAGGTAAATATCCAACTCTTCAATTAATTTAAATTACAATGGATAGCTTAGTTGTTACCTAAAACTACAGTAACATTTTCCATCCAACTCGACATGACACACGAACGAAGGTTATATTTCAGTTCACAAAGGGCGTGAATGTGATTGGTTGAGTCATCCAACATCCAATAAATATTCGAACCCGTCCAATTCTCATACATTGGATGAAAACAAAAGTTTTCATACTTCCGACATTATTTGATCAACTTTATTTGAAGTTATTGGAAGGAAAAATTTTGACAGTGTGACAGGGCCTTTAGACCACATTCTTGTTTTAATAAAACATATCACTCACACACTTTTTGGCACCTTCTTCTAAGTGTCTTCCATGTATCTCTTGCTTGGATCTTGATGATGAAATGGACTCGGATTCACTCTGTGGAGGTAGTGTGGAAACATGTGATCAAAATCACTATCTTAATTACTCCCAATCAGATAAAATTATTCCAATTAAAAAGAAAGCAATTATTAACATAATTGATGAAACATATTCATAACCCAATTATGACATCATTATGACATCATTCCGTTACGCTAAAATTTGACAAGACATTTTTCCTTACAAAGGATTACGATGGGGTTCTATTTTTTTTATTTGGATAAGGTATTTATTGCAGGCCATTTACTATTTTATTAGTTGATGTCATATACGTCAACTGACATGACATCTTGCATTCAAAGAGGAGTGTGTGTGATGTGTGACCGGAGTACGGATTTGCATGGTCAACACACAATCAGTGGAATGTGGTGTATGTTAAAGTAATGGTATACAGGAGTCAGTTTAATAATTAAATGTGTTATTTACCCGGGTGTACTGTGGACGCTCGTCATCTAAAAGCACGGCAGTTGACCACGTGTCTTGACTTCTCACATAGAGGCCTAAATGCTTGGTTATGCCTGGGTGTTTCACTGCTGAGAGTGTACTGCATTGTGATTAATTTTCCCTTGCTATTTGCATGTCTTCATTACATATCTCTAGATATTAAGTGGATTTTTATAGCATGCTGTGTGAAACTACGAACATTTAGTTTTCTAGACACTTTATATTCTATGGAGGTCACTGCACATTACACTATCTTACGTAAGTATCTAGTTGCTCTGGGTCAACACCCCTCAGAAAAATAATGTTGCAAATATAATTACGTCAACATTAAAGAAAGTAAAACGAAATACTGTAGTAACAAGCAATCAATAAGGGATGGTAACACCTATTTTGATGAAAACTTTTTTAAGTGGTATTTATATGTACAGCAATAACATAGTTTTGAAGTATCAGCAACCTTATCTGGAAATTATTAGAACATGCAACATGATATACATAAGCTTAAGTTCCATGAATACAAATTTCCAGAATTTTTTTCTCAATTTCCATGATTTACACCCGAACATTTCTTAAATTCCCTGACTTTTCCCATTCTTTCTGTAACTGAGGTAACTGTAAGTAACTACATACAATTTCAGACCAATGCAGACAGACTGGCACTACTGGTGAGGCCCAATTGTTGTAAAATCAATAAAGATGACATTTTTATCCAAATTAGTTATTACATGTGACTCATTATATCCTTTACAGCATAAAAATTGGCATTACACCCGACTAGCTATTTAAAACACATTTATATGAAACAGTGAGCTAAAATTTACAAAATAGAAGTGGAAAACTTTAAATCAGACATTACAACTGATTGTAGCACAAAAAATATTTACTTTAATTCAGTATTTTGATCTGAAATGCTTATAATCTACGGTATGTGTGTATATTTTAGTGACTTATATTATAGGCTTGGTGGTCTTTTCAACAATGGTATACAAGGGGCTGTGTGTTAATTGTAAGATTATTTGTTGAGAGAAACCATGTCGGTGGAAATTTATTCTGATTTAAAGCAATTAATGTCGGTAATTGTGAACTATCTATATATATGTATATATATATAAATGTTATGTTGGTTTGTGTATGCTTCAAAAACTCAAAAAGTTCTGCACCGATCGAGCTGAAATATTAGCATGATATATAATCCGCATCAAGGGTTGTTTTTATCTAATTTGCGACCGCGGAAAAAAAAGCGAGGAAAACACTCGCTGACAACCGCAATAGTAATGGCTGTTAAATGCCGGGCAGCTGTTTTGCAGTTGAAGCCGCAGCCGGGCAGCTGTTTTATAGAGAAATAAAGATGAATTTAAAAAAAGATGTTCTGCAATTAAAGGACGCTTAGCGCAGTGGACTGGACAAATCTGTTTGTATTTGATGTTTTAAAGATAAACAGTGAATATAGTATAATATAGAATATAGTATCACCATCAATTAACACGTAATTAAAAGTTAGTTACTCTTTTCTTTAGTACACACGGGCGAAGCCGCACAGGGACAGCTAGTATTTATATAAAATATGTAACATTTCTATTGTCAATTTGAAATAATTTATTTAACAGTAAGAATAACAGTTTTCTTTATAAGGTTAATAATTTATTTGAAACTTAATTGGTGCTACAGTAAAACCTGCTTAATACAAACAGTGTTAATACAAAGCGATTGAGACAAGAAATTATATAATTATTTTAAGGCTTAATAAAAATGTTGTTTATGCATTAAATCATGCAATATCAAGTTCTCAAGTAAAAGGAAGTGGTTGTGTTGAGAAGACTATTTTATTTGTGGGGATAAACAGTGTGACCAAAATTTAATAAACATTTTCGGGTTTTAATGAACTCTTGTTAATACAAACCTCATTTTTACAAATAGCCAACATTTTGGTCACTTTAGTTTTGTATTAAAGAGGTTTGACTGTATTGTCTTCAGTTATTTTGTAATGTTTTTGGACTATGATAGTGTATACAAATTTCAATTAACAAAATTGAATTTATTCGCTGTTAAAGCTTGTAGTACAATAGAGAGTGGAGTTAGCTGTTACCGAGATGTAGGTTCCAAAATATGTTTTGATTTCGTTTGGAGGGTGTCTCTGGCAGTCAGATTTAGGAAAGAGTGTATTAATGCTAGAATGTTGACACTTTGGATAACTAACCCCAACATTTTCCAGTTCCGACATACTTCACTCTTTCCCTTGCTATGTTGTAAGAACCCACTCTGTTTATGAGGGAGGGACGTGCCACATCTTTGTTTGCCCAATGTAGGACGAGTCACAATAACTTATATCAATTCTAATTGCATGACAAAGACAAAATAAAGTGTTTCCTCACTGTAATTAAATAATAGGCAACCTCGTATTCTTGCATCAAACAAACAGGTTGGAACCCCACCTTCTAACCAAATAATAGATTAACAATTTGTAGCCCACAGTTACATAGAGGGCAGATATTGGGTTTTAATTTACTGTCCTTTACATTTATATTAAAAGTGTCAGCGCAAGTAAACATTGAGTTAATAATAACAATTGTATAGTTGTGTGGTTGAGTGGATCATATAAGGTGTTAGATTTCCAGAAAACACAAATTTTACCTACAAGATCAGCCTTCTCGTCTCTATTTTGGCGTGACTTTCCATACAATCTGTGTAACCCATTACCTGGATCAGCATTCCGTTCATGTTTTGATAATTTGCCAGAAAGACACAGTACAATAATTGCAAACATTTTTTCCAAAATATTCAGAATGCATTCCGAGGTACTTTATTTTAAATTAAAGTAGCATAAAAATGTGTGTATCAGTTTTTCATTTCATATCTGATTAAGTCAACAATTTAAAACTAACTAATAAATAATCCAGATTGATAAGCCATACAGTAAAAATCAGAAAATCTGGTCAGTTCTTCTTAATAAGTGTTGATACAAATATTAGATTATTTCATTTAGACCATTCCTGTTTGTATAGTACTGGTTGTTTACCATTTTCATTACAAACATATATACATTAGTTAAATAATGTATGTTTCCTGCTTATGCAGACATATATGTAAAAAAGCAAACTGACCTAATTTTAGCATGCCATTACTGTTACATTACTTAGGAGCATTACAAAATAAATCTTGCAACAATAGGCCATGAGTGTGCAACACTAGTTACAAAACACATCATACTTTGGAAATTAATTTACAACTCGTGCCTCACTTTCCTGTTAGTAATACCAACATAGCTGCATTCAACTTTTATGGTTCACGTACCTTTAATATCCTTCACAGTTCAGTTTCTAGAAATCTGACTTCTTCCATACCCTTCCTATTCCAATGTATCATGTCGGGAGATCCATTTCTGCAACGCCTAGCAATGCAAAAAGATAAGAAAATATCTGCTTAAGTATTTTATTTGCCACAATTTCATAATTGAACATTAATCTTTTAAGCGATGAGCCATTTATTCCCATCATACCTCATATTTTGTAGACAATGCATTAAGGCTCTGTTACATTTGCCATATTGAATTTTATTATTTTTTGCTTTTTGGGAATTCTGAAGAGAAACATTTTAAATCGGCGACTACACCGCAAATTCTATTTACCTTGAGTTACAACACAAAATGGCAACCGAGCTAGTAATGGATAGGTAGGTCACAATTTGTCGGGCAAATTATGAACATAAAAAAACGTGCCACACGGTACGGCGTAATTATATGTTAACAGGTAAATCCCAAGGACTGTACGGCAGCGAAACTTACATAGAATTTGAGGTGTAATCGTATATTTAACATTTTTGTTCTTAGAAATTAAAAAAAAAAATAATGGAGTGGTTACCAAGTAAAGTGATTTCAGGTAATAGATGTAAGTATTAGATGGATTTGTTTGAAATGTAAGTATTTTAAGATTAATTTGTTAGAATATCTGTGTAGAGTTATAGAAAAGTATTTTATCACACAGATATCTGATATTACCTGCAGACATGTACACTCACAAATGTAAACACAACTGTAACTCTAAATGGCACTGAATGAAAAAACTATGAACAGTATTTTAAAGTTAACTTAATTATCAAATTAAATCGTGCAAATTTCAAGTAAATAAATAAACTTGTCATATTCGTATACAATGTAAACTGAAAAAACTATATAACTAGCTTTAAATCCACTTGCAAACACATCCCTCTCTCGAAAATAAAAAAAAAAAATTACAGTACTAAAATGCAATACTAAGCAAAATGGAAAAATATTTTCAGAGATTAAATTGGTTAAATATACCTGTTCTTTTGGTTCGGGCTAGCTCTCAAAATAAGAGAGTCAATATCAAAATAAAATCTGTATCAAAGGACATCTGGATATCAGTATGATAATCCCAATTTTTTTTTGTTAAATCTGAAAACCCAACAGGGCCCGTCAAGTAATTTTCAATAAGTAATTAAATAGAAACAGCATGAAAAAATAAGCCATCCTGAAGCTTTCTTTTTTAATTTTTCAATCAATTTCAAACTCCTGCACAAACACTACTTCACAACGTGGCCGCCGTCTGACGTCACAAGCCATCCAAGTGCAATGACAACACCGGGCGATGTGGGACAACGCTTTGGTTAATGTTGCTGGAGAGTTAAACATTTATTTAAAATGTTGAATAATAAATGATGTTTTGTTCCTAGCACAAACAAGTGTGAATTCTGCAAGTAAACTATTCCTTCTTGTCCGAAAAAGAAAGAAAAGTTGTGATGAATGACAATGTTCGTGTTACATGAACTTAACTTGGCTGTAAAGATAATTATAATGTAAGTATGGTTGGTGGCCCAAACGCTGTTGTGCTGTTAACACGTTCGCCTAGGGCCGGATCCATGGTTGTTTATGTCTGGCTTAAGTCGGTGCATACTATTCCTTTTAACAGTATTTATTCATGGTTGCCACAAGTCCCAGAGGTTAAATGTTCCCTTTCTTTTCCAGAATGAAGAAGTGAATATTTCCGACTTGTTTTAAACAAAAATTAATGACCGCTGGGAAATTACTTTGCCACAAAATAGACAGATGTCACAAATGTAATCATATAAGTATTAATAATAGGACAATAGCGAGAAAGGCAGCTACGCTACTAATTACAATTAAAACAGAAAGAATTGTGCACAAGTACTCACAGGATGGTACTTGCAGACAGAAACACACACATTGGACGAACACATTTCAACAAACGTTGCGACCGCTTGTCCGTGGAGAAATATGTTCGTTCTATGCGTGTGTGTTTCTATCTGCAAGTACCATCCTGTGAGTACTTGTGCACAAATCTTTCTGTTTTAATTGTAATCAGATAAGTATTAAATTTAAAATAAGAACTGGCAACAAGCAATCAACTGGTACAATAATGTAATGTTTTCAAATATGGGGTCAGAAAATCAATTTTCTTATAAAAATAAGCTTTATACGTGATGTACCTACAAAATAGTAGTACCAGGGCAATAAATTTACATTTTGTTTTATGCAACTGAAAAAGTGAATCCAAATATATAGATATTTAACATATATAGACATTTAACATATCTAAAGAATAGAAGCTATAAACCTAACAACTTTGTCTGTACTGCTGTGTGTAAAATATTCTGTGCTCAGAAAAACACACCTAGGTGGACAAATGCAGGGAAGCAAAAGACCTTGCAAGAAGGTACTGAGTATCACATGTAGAGAACCTTCAAAAAAGGATGTTACATCACCAGCACAAACAAAAATTAACTGCCGACAAATGCAAACACTGTTCGAAAATTACTTACAATAAGACAAAATCTATCCACTAATAGCAGAAAAACTACCAGCATGTCAATATATAACAAACAAAAAATTACAATTTTTTTTCATTAAATTAACATTATTTATATGCCACCAATATGGATAACAGACACATTTATGTTTTTCACAATGATTCTCTATTCTCCTAGTGCAGAAATTATGTTTGCTACTAACCTTTCGAACAGGGAAAGGTCAACTGTGCCCCTCTTCATAAAGATGTTGTGCACGTCGAGGAGTCTTAGGTTCCTGTTTTCTTCAATCGAATACGGAATTTATTACGGTTAACACAGTATGATTACATAAACATACATAAGTAAATAGAAGGAAATGCATACAACTCTGTAGCAATAAGTTCACTTGCTTTGAATCATCTTGAAAATTACATGTCCAGCTTCACTAGCATTTTCGGAAAGTAAAACTTAAGTTGTTTCAATAACTTCATGACAAGTGTTAAACTGTTTACTAGTAAAAGTTTTCTTGAAATTGTCAAATTAGTGTGTGTAATTACATTTTTTACTAATCACGCAATGTAATTAAGCATATATACGAAACTTACATTTATAAAGTACCTAGTTTCACAATTAACAGACATCCGTTTTGTATGTCTAACTAACCTTTTTTTATGTCTAACTGGCCATTTCATCTCATTTCTCAGTAACATAATGAGAAGTTAAATTATTTTTCCTGAACAGTTTTTTTTGTTGCTTAGTGACATACGCATTCGTGCACACACACACACACACATGCCCTTATCCTATGTTACAGGTATACTATACAAATGAGGAATGAACTATACCAGACATTTTCTATTCCTATGAATTAAATAGCCCAGAAGACTGATGTATGTCTAGGAAGAACCCCAGTTTAGAGTATGTTGAGTGTAGTAAACATGACACTAAAACGTGTTTCATCTATCTAACCAATAAACTGCATGCTTGTCTTTCCAAAATTAATAGCTAACATTGAAGTTAAATGCAAGATCATAACAGTACATGATTATAACAGTACATGATTTTTAAATAAAGGTGTATTTGTTTTAGTTAAAAAAACTTTAATTATATAGTGTTGATATGAAACACAGATACAATATTAGACATTCATGATAGTAATGATAAAAAAGAGCTTGGTGTTTGTTGGGCATTTTTTTCAAATATTTACTGCAAAATTGGGCTATAAGTTGTAATGAAATTGCATCATAACGAAAATAAACTTTAATGAACCATTAAAAAGTAACGTAATAACTTTTTAAAGTAAGGACATGGTACATACCAGATATTTCCGCAAGAACACGTTAACACGCATCAGCAGTTCGTTCCTTGCGTCTTCTGCTGCAAGCAACTGAATGGGAGGCAGTGTCATTATCACTACCAAAAATTCTATGCTCAGCAGCATGTTGATCAACTTGAGGAAGTTCAACTGAATCCACTTGAATTTGTTGTGGCTCTGTGACACAAGTACCGCCGAAATAAAAGTATGGACTATCAACTTCGTCTCTTATGTAGGACTGCGTTCATGCAATTGTGACACAAGTGAAAAATATTTAAACTATAATATGAAGCATTTGATATTCTTATTGTGGTAACAATCAAACACAAAGGATGAGAAAGAACGTGTTTGCATGTTATGATAATTGCTACAGTGAGTGGTTTTACATACCATGATGTCGTTTGTGCCACTTAGGACGATTACCTTCTTCCCTGCCAGTTCCTCATGGCGTCGCCTGGCAGTAAGAAGATCGATTTTATTTTATTCCCTGATCTGCTGAAACCTAAGATACCTTTTCCATTGTCTGTAATAAGAGAAATTTCTCATGTAAAACAAAAGTCCTAAGTTGTAAAGATAAGTCTCTTCTATACAAATGCCAATTACATGCATGTGGTTTTGAAACTCACCATTTCTCTCCCAATGTAATCGTCTTCCATGTCTTGTGTTGGAAATGTAATGGCCTAGTCTTACCATCATAGAGTTGCCAAGTAAATGGTGGCCTTTGATCTCTTGTACACTGCATATTACAATGAATTTAAAATCTGCAGTTTTGGTACATTACTTTACTACACTAATTTGTAATCTATGTAGTATTAATAAACATAAACGAACATGATTAGCATTAATATAACCTTGTTTAATGACATGTCTTTATGTACAATGGTCTTTCTTTCATGCATGGGTAACTTCAAATTAAGTGGTTCAAATTAAATTAAACTGTTGCCTAACAAATTTTAAAAAATTTGATATTTTTGTATAATACCCTTAATATTTTGGTACTTTAATAATCCTAATATATCAATTATATTTCTGCTTAGCTTTTCTTCTGAAATGGCAAAGTTTTGGGATATAATCAGCATATAGAACAATGTTAGCTAATTTCAAATTAATAGCAAGTGCATACCACTGAGCATTTCCTTTTCAACTATCGCTCCTTTTCGCGATAAATACACTAACTGTTACATTTCCTTGGCTAGGGACATGACCTTTCGACTATCGCAACTAATCCAGCATTTTACAAAATATGCCTCCGACACGACCAACTTCACAACATCCTAAGCTTTTCCGGGTCCTGATGTCAGTACAAGGGTTATTGTTAGTAATACACACATTACACTATATAAACTGATGCAAAACACGTAACAGAACCATAGCATCACATAGAAAAAATGAGTTGATTGTTAAATAATCAATCCACTTTGACAAGTTTAGGAGAAATAAATTCCGTGCCTAATAAAAGGACAAATTTTGAAGTGATTTTTTTAATGTTAGACGTTGTTAATAACTTTCCAAATATTTAAAATCAAATTCTAAACCACTCTTTAATATAAAAGAGTTTTCAAATTCAGTTAAGAGTATTGTATTTATAACTGTAACTCGATAAACTCCGTCACTATATCTAAGAGAACAAATTGAAATAGTACATTCCCTATTTTAATTGTGATGTGAATGTACAAAATAGAGTGCTGTGCAAGTAAACTTAAATTTGAACTGGTTACGATTTTAGATCGTGCGTCGGCAGAAACATTCACTATATTCCACCTTCGGAAAAAAATTAATACGATTCTCTGAATTCGCGAAGATAGTTTAGGTACTTCTTTCATTCCGTTTCTTCTATCTTTCGAGTGTTGTATCTACAAAGCCAATAATTTATTTTAGCCTACTTTAATTCGCTCTACATTTTCTAATCGAAGGACAACTACACATTGCAAAATAAATTATTGCTGTAAAATTAGCATCAAACCTATACCATTTTTAACATGACAGTTTATAGAAATACCACACACACTTTAAAGTAATTTGAATGATTGGTCAACTAATGGGGGTGAGTATCATTGTAAGATCATTCTACCGTGTGCTATGTGGAATGGCTTATTGCCAGCTGTCAGCCACATATTGAATGAAAACACATCACATGGTGTACAGTGTTCTGTGTCACTCTCCTAGAACACTGGTTAAGCAACATTTACACCAATTGCTCTTAGAGATAAATTGACCAGGAAAATATACTTTATTAGTCGCTAATTTTTTTTAAATTAATTATAACATGTATTACCTTTCGAACATGTCGATTTTATCGACCCATTTCGTACGAAGGTTCCTTCCGGATCAATAACCTGCAAGCTTTTCTATTCTGTAATAAAGGAAAATCATATCCACTTGACAACTTTTTGGTTAAGATGCTGTAAATACGAAAATGGTATGTCTTAACTTCCATAATACTAACAAAGTTAAAATCGTAAGTTAACTTAACTGCTGTAATATTTTTTGATGCAATGCTGTACAAAAGAAAGATTGTTTACTGCTGAATTCTAGTTGTTTTCGGTTTAATCTTTAAAATTATAAATTAAATTTTCCAACGTAGCTCTACCAAATACTGTAGATGCCATACTTCAAAGCAAACAGGCGTGGTTAAACCACATGCAATAGTGCACTATATCAAATTACAATATGTTTAGCTGAACCTAGATAGCACAGAAGCTACAGTTATTTGTCTTGCAATCTAATATACGTTCCTAACTTCTAGAAAAGAAATATTACACAGATGAATCAATCGTTGAAACACAAACAGAATGGTTTTATGGTGTTGGGAAAAGATATCTTCTAATAAATTCCTTTTGCACTAGTTTTCGAAACAGAGATTCCAGCCAGTCTGATAACCTCAGACAGTATGTCTGTAGGTCACACTAAAGGTACACGAAATTGTGGCCCAACAGTTAGCAAAATGATGGCAACTGATTTAGATACTCAAATCTTTACTTCTATGTTCACGAATCTTGGTCGCTGTTACATTTATTACAAATACACATTTCTTTCTGTCAACTGTTATTTTCCTATTGCATCACGAGTTTCGCCCTTAGACAAGTTTTATCGCTCATATTACTTATACTATACTCGATAGCACTCTTTAGCTTCTATAACTAATGTGTCCCTTCGAACGATGAGGCCCGGAGAACATACAGACAGAGCATTGCAAACTTCTCAAAAGTGCGTTATTTTGTAAAAAGAAAACCAACTTACAATGGTACACGATGAAATATAAAGGTAATATTCACTTATAATAAATGTTCTCTTCTTGAAAACTTTGTACGCGATACTAAATAAATGTCAACAGATTGAGTAACATGTGTTTATTTATATATGCAACAAATTTCGTTGGTTGGTTATTAATGGTATTACTTTCAAGATGCTTGTAGGTAAATGATGGAGTTACATCTGAGTAGAGATAATCGATGGGTTTAAATCATCGATCTTTGAAACAATGGAACCAAAAGGACTTGAAGAGGTGGATACGAAGTAGCATCGGAATGTGGTAGTGAAGTATAATGTTAATGCCCTGGACAACATGACTGCCTAAAGCATCGTCCGTACATTATACTACGTGTGAACTAACGATAATTAACTGTACTTGGGAACAGAAACTTGGAAAATAGTCACTTACTTGAGAATTCTGTCCGATACTGTCGCGAGACCCAATATTTGAATAATTTTCATGGAATCAGCCCTTTTACTTACAGTAGGGTAATATGGGGCAAGAGTCCGCACTTAAGGACACATCTGTAATTTTTTCACCTCTATTGAAAATCTAAGTCCTGAAAGACACATTATCATACAACTACAACATTTGAGAACACAGTGAAATGTTTACAATAAGTACTGAAGATGTTATAAAGTTTAAACAGGACAAAAAGTGAAACAATGTATAATACGAAACATGCCCCACATGAAGGGCATGAGTCCTGTCACTGTGGGGTAAGAGTCCTACTTGCACCCATCGCATTTAAAGACGCCAGTTCCTATATAATCTGTGCAAGGTTCTTCCCACCACGATCTGCATGCATGGCACATTATCCAGTCTACATTCGGAGGCTCTTCATTTCTTGCACCACAACCCTCACAGTAGTAGTCACCTTTTCCTGAACATAATATGCCTTTTTTACTCCCACCCCAATTTAACTGACGACTTGCTCCAATCCCTTTAATGACCATCTCTTTTGGTTTGCAGTTCTTTGAGCTGTTTTTTGTAAACTTTGAATCTGTGTTGCTGCTCGACTGTAAAGAAGAAACCGTCTTAATGTAAGGGGACCCTGTCAGTAGTTGTGATTTTTTGGAATTTTTCCTTCTTTTTTGAGGACTGCTACGTTTTGGAAGAGGCCTTATTAATTCTGGTGAAACGGTAGAACAAGCTTTGGTAGGAGTAGACATGATAGTAGCTCTAGCATGAGTTGAAAGATCAATTAACCTTGGCCTATCTGCAACACCGTCAGTATCAGTGTCTGTCCGAGAATGCATAGGCATAGGAGGCCTAATCCTTTCCAGAAAACAAGGCGAAGAGGAAGATGTAGGCCTAGGTGGCTCGGCATTGTTGTTTGTGGCAGGCTGGTCAGTAACTGTTGATGGAAGGAATTCAATGTCTGTGAAAATATCAGGATTGAATGGGATTATCCCACATGATTCGAAACCTTTGGCTGCATTTCCCACAGATGCTGCTTTTTCATATGCCAACCGAAAGAGATTAGAAATTTGAAACTGTGTGATGGAACGACCAAGATGAGCTGACATCCATCTGGTGCACTCACTTGAATGATAAACTTTCAACGGTCCGAAGAAAATTTTATCCAGTGGCTGGGCTTTGTGGGAGCTGTGAGGAGGCAGAGAAAGAAGATGGATGTGATTGTCCCGACAGAACATGATAGCAGGTAGGGAAATATGTGAGGAATGATTATCCAAAATTAATAGGACAGAGTCATCGCTAGAAGGCTTAATATGGGAGACAAAATGTTGAAGCCACTCTAAGAACAGTTCAGAATTCATGTAGCCAGAGTCAGAAAGAAGAAATAAACTTGATGGAGGAGCTCCATTGGAAATACTTCGTGCGAATGGTGTTCACATCATATCTTTGCCTCCACACTGTACGCACAAAATGCAACCGCTTGATACATTGTTCATGTTCCCATTGAAAACCTATTACAGCCAGGCTGTTGAGACATGGTTGAAACAAAACCCAGGCAGAGTTGTCACTCATTATCAAATAATTTCATCTTTCAACTACAGAATATAAGAATTAAATGTTTGTCCGATTGACTTTTGGGATATTTAATCAAAGTTTAAATAAATTAGTGAATACGTACTGAAAAATATAGTTCCCATACAATAAATCCATTTATCAAAATTTTATGACTGTGTGGGGCAAGAATCCGCACGTGATGTTATGCGGACTCTTGCCCCAGGAATCTTGCCCCCAACGTTACAAAACCTTTCATCCATTAGCCATAATTTACCCATCACTTCAAAACAAAAAACACCTGTATCAATAAATACGTAAATACTTACTTTAAATGCCTACATACTTTCCGCAGAATGGTTTGAAGACTTGTTGCAAATTTCGAAGCTCTTATGAACAAAGTAAACAACATCACACTGCTGAAAACAATAAACGGCCACCAGTCTCTCTGTAATGGCGGGAGTAACATGCCAACTAAACCCACTTTGCAGTAGCTCTTTCGAAAGGCGCACATGGTCATGCCAGTGCTATCTAGTGACGCAGAGCGTAACTACTTCGAAGTAGGACTCTTGCCGTGTGCGGACTCTTAACCCACAATACCCTACTTTCTGTAATGTACAGTGAAATCGGTCGACCACGTGACACGGAAAACTTAATTTTGCTATCGTTCATAGTGCAATTGCTCTGACTATTCAGTGCAATACTATTCTTATTTACCTAGCTTACGACCTGAGGTTCAACTGTGTTTTTGACGATGTACAGAATACATACTTAATTTCTGGCCAAATTGTAATGAAAACACATACTGAACCACATTCCGATCAGTTGACTGTATGTAGCCACATACGCTATACACATGTTCATTTTAAAAATTTCAGAGAATATTGATAAGTGTATAACAGTAACATTTTGACTTTCATAGAAACTACTGTACCTGGAACTGTTGTCTGTACTTTTCTCTTACCTGCCAGGTTACGACCCGCCTCGTTGTATTCCCTCCTGACGCGTTCCGCAACGGAATGTTGGTGGACTTTCGGGATTGGAGGTAGCATTACTGCCACCATCCTGACTCATCCCTTTCAACGTTGCGAGTATCCGCCTGATGTCACGAACCATTAGATGCAATTTCGTCCCTGTCTGTGAAGAATATATTTATAAATGTTGTGTAATGTTTGCCATAAGTACACAACCCAAAAATTAAAAAAGTTTTACAATATATGCGAATTTTACAATATCTGCATTACTATTATCTCGTTCGTTCCCAAAAGCACCAACACACGTGTCCTATGAAACATGGATTGGTTTCTCTGGAGGCTCCTCGCACAGTAGCTTAGTGTGGCACCACCAACATTGTAGTCCAAGACTTTTTTCCTTTTACCTTTCAACAAGCATAAGTGGGCGACACAACGTGCAAAACATGTTGCTGTAACATGTACATACAACATGAAACTACTTAATTCGAGTCAACGTGTTAGCTCACTTCTCAGTATTAGTATATGTGAAATGTCGAGCTGGTCATTAATCTAATGATATTACTGTCATGCCACCATGTCATTTTGGCATGGTTACACCTGTAAGTACTTCACCAGCAATCATTGGTAGAATCTTATAAATAAAAGATAAAGTTACATGTTAGATTGTTTGTTATAAGTCAAAGCTTTGTGAAATTGTGCATACTTGCCATTTTCCACTACAAGGTTAAACTACTAAGATGGAAACGAAAACTGAATGCCACTTCAGCTAATTCCGTCGTTGCTGCAATTCCAACTTGTGGTAGCAACATTATTACTACAGTTATATAGTTATCAGGCTGGGCATTTGTAATGTTCAACAACCGTAAATAATATTTACATTGCTGACGATTTCTACAACTTGGAAAGGAAAACTTCATAATACTTAAATATGCACCATTAGTTAGGCCTGTTATGTACACGAATTAATTAAGTTCTTGATGGCCTGACATAGATTTTAAATAATTAATTGCAGTTTGTACTTCATGTCATTGGGGTTCTAAGGAATGAAATATGTGTAAACAATAAGTGTATGGAACACGAAAGTGATTAGGGCACCGGTAAACCAAATTATTCATAAATTCTTAATATTAGTAAACTCTCGATGCACCAAGATATTTAAATAAAAATGAAAATTGCATGAATATAATACGAGCCTCGAAGGACGAAATATTTGTAAATAGTAAGTTCTATGAGGACATTCATTGCAATTGGGCTCCTGTTGACCAAATCTGTAACTAAATAAAAATTAATAATGTAAACACAATAAATTAATGAGGGCTCTGATGGACTAAGAATTTGTATATAAATAAGGGCTATGAGGGCATTCATTGTTATTGTAACCCCAATGTATACAATTGTATAAATTATGAATACGGTAATTGAAATTAACAAGTGTCCCGATGGACCAAAAATTTGTTACTTAATAAGTACTATGAGGGCATGTATTGTAAATAGGGCTCCGGAGGATTATATATATAACGAATACACTAAATAAATAAAACTAATGAGGGCCCCGATGGACCAAATGTATTAATAAATATTGAATAAGGTAAATGAAAGTAGTAAGGATCCAGAAGGAATAATTAACGAAAATAAATAAGTGCTTTGAGAATATTTATTATAATTAGAGCCCTGATGGTCCAAATATATAAATAGCTAAATTATGAATATGGTAATTGAAAGTAATAGATGCCCCGAAGGACCAAAATTTGTAATTTTATAAGGGGTTTAAAGACATTTATTGTAATTAGGACCTGGATGTACCAAATGTATTAATAAATAATGAGTAAGAAGGTAAATGGAAGTAATAATGACCCAAAAGGACAAAATAACGTAAATAAAAAATGCTATGAGGGCATTCATTATAATTAGTGTGGTGTTGGACATCGAAGATCTAGAATTAGCAGAAATATTAGCTGCCAGAATGCCTCGTAGAATGCTACAATGTAAGGATGCGTTTGAACTGGTCGACAACAAATCTGTTAAGTTATTTCGTCTTAATAAGCAGTGCGCCGGAGATCTTATTAGTAGCCTGGGAGAAGTTGTGCCGGCACCTTCTCGTACATCGCCACTTCGATTGAAACTATGGTAGTATTTGCTTCTTATAAACACAAAATAAGTGTTATTGTTAGCTTGTAATTAATGTGAATTTTTTTGTAACAGTAAAAGATATTTCGTTACCTATTGCATAGTGCAATTTTATTAGAATATAGTTGGTCAACAGTATTTGTATTTATTTATTGAGTTTTGAAGGTCAGCAACTAGGCCAAAAGCTAGTGATGGGCGAGTTTGATATTTCCAGCCTCGAGTTGAGTCGAGTTGAGTCACATCAAAGGCGTATCAAGTCGAGTAATGAAAATCAGGTCGAGTCCAGTTTCATCTCAAAGATATTAAGCTGTAATCTGTTTACCATAACATATGAAATAGTATTAAAAAGTTTTTATTTTATGCAAAAAATTATTGTTTATTATGTTTGTGTAAGGGTATTTAGTTTCCATTAGAACGAATGCTTGTTTCTGCAATAATAAGTGAACTTGAGTTATTTCTACAGTATAGTTCTTTAAGCATTGCACAAATAAAAAATAATATAATTGTGAAAGAACATGAGTTTGTCCACTACTATGGACTGCATTTGCCCAATTTAAAAATGTAACACATAACTCTCCACATTGTATGCATACTTAATAAAAAAAAACTTTACACACAATATCAAATTCATACACTGTATCATCTTCACCATTTCCTTACCAAATTTTGAACATAGTTTAAACTGAAAAATAAATCATAATGTAACTCTCTTCTTGGCATGTTTGATTAAACTTTGCACACAATTAAGTTAAATAAAATTTACATATTATCATGAAGTAATAAATCTGTCCTCAGTATACTTAATGTGTGGTTTTTAAAAAGTGTTTACAAATTTATCATGAACTTACAAAATATTTTCTTCATTCGCTGAACTTTTAAATTCACTATATAGACCACTACATTAAAATTTGTGCACAATTAACAAAATCAACACTTTGTCATAAAGTAGGGGAGAGTGTTGTACCTGGGAACACATTTTTTTAGTCTCTTATAACATTTGATTAGATTACAGTAAAAAGCATACTAGCATTCGTATTGTAAAGTTTATCTATTACTTTACTCGTATACAAATCACTACTGTGGTATCTGCAATAAAACATTATTATTTTTATATATATTCTTGATCATTACAAATGTTCCAAGGTACATGATGTTGATGTACCATGGAACACTACCTGTTGTACCTAGGAACATAATTATTTTATAACAAATTATTACCAAAACTGAAGCTATTTAGTAAATAATTTACACAATAACCACTTTGAACATTCACATCAGTTTTTAAGACCACTCTATAACTTTCGAGAAATTGACTGAAACTATGTATTGACTAAGAAAGATTTAAGAAACTATATGCGAATTAGTTTAATCAAAACAGAGTTTACAACTTTCAAGAAATACAGACGATACATTATATTGTAGACCTATGCTATATAGGCCTAAGTGTTTTAAGCATATTTGAAAGTATCAAAACTATGCCATAGATTCACAAAAATATTTCCCACAAAAACCTAACATCCTACGTTTTTTCAATCAATTGCACATATCACAAATATTGGTTTTCTAAGATTGTCTATCGGTTCCAGCGCAAAGTTCATGACTCCAACGCAAACAAACAACACATATTATCCACTGCTCTCCTGCCCTGTCTGTGCAGTAAGGTTCGCCACAAAATATGCATTCTTCATCGGCACTATCTTCGTCATCTGTAGACACCAATGGAACGACATCGTCTTCAGAAGAACTGGATATGTGCCGACTGCATTTCCGTTTGGAAGTTTGTTTCTTGTTGCTATTAGGCCTAGGCCTACCAGGTCTATTTTCGAAATCTTTTTGTGTTGTTCCGACGTTCTTCTTTAATTTTTCACCATCAATTCCAAGGTTTTTGGATTTCCTTTTCGACATCTGCCCTCTATTGTAGATATTCCTCATCTTGTCCTTTATTTGTTCTTTTTCAGGGGTATCTGTCGCAATTCTTGTTCTTCCCGGTTTCCTCCCTCTGTTGTTAGTTTTCCTAGGTCCTGCTTTAGGGAAGGACTGCACCTGTTCAGGCGTGAGAGGTTTTAGTTGCTGATTCTGTGACTGAAACTCCATTTGTGTGTCAATAATGGAGGTATTGGCTCTAGGCGATGAAAGTAGAGGCTGTTGGCAAAAGCAGGCCTAATCCATTTGATGGTGTAGCTGGAGACATGACTGATGAAGATGCTAGCAAATCACTGGGACTTGGTGGGTTCAAATCAACCTCAGTTACAGCAGAAGTAGGCCTAGGCCTATTTAAAGAGATTTGCTCTGGCTCTCGATGTGGTCGGTCAGTAACATATGAAGAAAGGAAGTCCTCATCAGTAAACACACCTTTGTCCAATGGAAAAATTCCTGTCGCTTTGTAGCCACTGATGATATTTTTCATAGCAAAAGTACGGGGGAAAACAGTTCCTACCACCTGAGATACGCAATAAATGTCAAAAGTCTTGCCAGGGTTGTTCACATGCCACTCAACAAGAGCTTGGTTATAGAATGTCTTGAAAGGTGCATACACGGAATCGTCAAGAGGCTGAAGCCTGTGAGAGGTGTGGGGAGGAAATGTCACGATGACAATTCCTACACTTGAAGCACGTTCTAAGACCTCCACGGATAAATGAGTTTCATGATTGTCCATAATGAGCAAAACACGCTCTTCCTTCGAGCTTTTCACATGTTTTATAAAATTTTCCAAGAACTTGAGAAACATTTCTTCGTTGGACCATCCTGTTGATGTAGCAGCCCCAATCGTCCCCACAGGAGCACCACTCAAGATTCTTTCTTTGAAATATACCCTTGGAAAAATCAACATCGGAGGAATATGATTACCAATAGCATTCACACCGGCTATCATTGTAACTAAGGTCCCCCTCTCAGCTGACGTACAACCACCTATTTGTTTGATACCTTTAGGAGCCACAATAGGGCCGGGTACGTGCACAGTAGTTAATCCCGTTTCGTCTACATTCCATATTCTGTCTGGAGCTATTGGGCCAAATCTACTGTGCACATCTTCAAATTTGCAAAAAAACAACGAAATGTTTTCTTTGTTAAAACTTGTAGATCGAGACAAGCTGGTGGCCTCAGGTTTCCTAACAGACAATTCTCCTCGATGTCTTGCCATGAAACATCGCATCCACTGCTCACCTGCAATTTCTTCTTGTTCCCATTTCTTTGGAATTTTTTTCGAGTTCGCTTTGCCAAATTTGTAAGCTAGCTGGCGTACTCCTTTTTTTGAGAGACCATAATTCATTTTGGCTATGGTTTTAACATATTCGACGCGAAGAATTTCTTCATCGTCGTTGAAAACTCTGTTTACATCAAAATTTGATGAGTAGGTGTAGGTATTAGCCTCAGATTTTTTAAATGCACTTAATGCCCTTGAAAGTGTTGTCAGTTTGACGTTGTAAACTTTGCAGGCCTCTCTCAAAGAAATTCTTTTATCTTCAGTTGCATTGACTGCTTCGATGGCCTTTTTCAT
>PNEQ01104841.1:0-25610 GCA_003012365.1 Medauroidea extradentata
ATCTTAGACGTGTGGTGTTGTAATAGCTTCATAGTGATTGGATGTTTGACTTGGCGAGTCTTGAGGTACTTCCCGCAGATCTCCGACGTGTGGTGTTGTAGTAGCTTCATAGTGATTGGATGTTTGATTTGGAGTGTCTTGAGGTACTTCCCGCAGATCTCAGACGTGTGGTGTTGTAGTAGCTTCATAGTGATTGGATGTTTGACTTGGAGTGTCTTGAGGTACTTCCCGCAGATCTCAGACGTGTGGTGTTGTAGTAGCTTCATAGTGATTGGCTCAGTCTAATGAGAGACGTCACTTCGCAAAGTCACGCTGCCAATAACCATGAAGCATAGCTGCAGATGTGCACGTAAGGCACTCAAACAAACTGGGGCTAAATTATCATTGCAAAAATTTTACTGCCATAGTACATACTATACATATATGCATATATATATATGTGTATATGTGTGTGCATGTGTGTGTGGTGTAAGTGTAAATATATGTAATTACAGTATGTGTGTATGACAGCTAAATATTTGTACTACATAATTAGTTGCTAGATTTAGAATAACACGAAAGAAATAGGGTTATGTTTAATTGTTTTTAATACCAAATGTAATGAAAGTATGGGCAAATTAATGTAACATCAATGTATTTAGTTATACTACGCCACTGAATAAATATAATAAAATGAATTTGAAAGTAAACAATAAATATTATAATTTCCCAACTATAAGTATCCAGTAGAGACATCAGTTTTAATTCAACAGTGTTAGTTTGAATAAACTAAATTTTCAACTATTTCATCCTTGCAGATTTTTAAATGGAGAATAAATGGTTTTGTCACTGACCATGATTTCCAAAACAAGTGTGTGACTAATATGTTTGTCTGCACATTTTTAAAAGTTAATTAGATACTTTAACAAATAATAAAATGCACTTTAATGCCTAGTGTATTTATTTTAAGTTAAAAGTAGATAAATATTCCTATTTTCGGTTGCTGTGAGGAATTTAGAATGGTAAAAAAGGGGGGGGGGAGAAATGCCCCCCTGGATTTAGAAATATAAGTATATAAAATAATTTTTTTTTTGTATTTTGTTGTTTAAATAATGCTAACCTAAGCACATGAAACTGAAGTTTTATTATTAAAGTTTCTAATTTATACATGCATGATTAATAATAAAGATGCAAGGTCACTGTCGCGGAAAAAAACATCTTGCCCCCCCCCCCCAAGTAAAACCTGAAATGACGCCTCTGTGTGTGGAAAGTTTGGTAATTTCAGTTTCGCTCACTTGTTCTCTACGAAGTATGACTATTTCAAGACCATTCACTTAATGTGACATTACTACAAACATTTTATTCAGGAAACTATGGACAAAATGTATGCACATATCAGCTAGCAAAAATAAAGAAATTATCTTATGACACCACCATCTAACCAGTTTGAACTGTGCTGTAGTTGCTAAGACATCGATGTTACGTGTCAATGTGTGTTGGTTCAAATGATATGGAGAGTTTTAGGTGAATTCTTTTCTTGAGTTCCGGACATGTAGTAAAAAGGCGTACTTATAATAGCCTACATTAAAAAATTATACCACTTTTGTACATTTAGGGACATACTGTTCATTTACTTTCTCAGATAGTAAACCTCACTTATTCAAACTTTGCGATTTATTCACTGAGCAATATACATCATTGACAGATATCTGATTGCATTGTTTTAATGAAATGAATTAATGAAAAATCATTGTAAAATACCGAGTATTAGTTTAATTCACACGCGCGCGCGCACACACACACACACACACACACACATATATATATATGTGTGTGTGTGTGTGTGTGTGTGTGTGTGTGTGTGTGTGTGTGTGTGTCTGGAGGAAACGGCAATGTTTTAGGGAGGTGATAGCACTAGTCATTGTGATCAAAGAAGTTCGTATGAACATGGGGTCATATGGGATGGTTGTCAAGATATCCCCATGTGAATGTGAACTTTGACCATCTCAAAAATTGCTGCTATTAATTTATTTGCTGTTATATTCCTTACTTACGTTACAAGCAAATTGTAATACACTATGAATGTAATCGTATTTTTCCTTACATGTAATAACAAAATTACAATACACAACCATTTTGTTTCATGCCATGCCATTTTTCGTACAGTGCCAATGCTTTCACAGTAAGCTCTTAAAGCATTGGCACTGGACCGAAAATGACATGATTGGGTATTTTAATCTTGTTATTCCAGTTATGAAAACATAATATTAGTATGTTATTCATTACGTATTACAATTTAATTGTAACTGAAGAAAGGAACGTGTCTACAAAAATATAATAACAGTAATTTTAGATCTTATGTTTATATTAAAATGCGGCTATCTCGATAACTGCCCCATATTGACCCCATGTTCACAAAAACTTTTTTTATCACAATGGCTAGTACTATCATCACCCTAGAACATTGCCTTTCCTCCAGGGACATCATGTGTACATACAGGATGTTTTTGAACAACACCGACAAACTCCGGCAGGTGATTCCTTACGAAAAATTAAGAATAGACGATGTTTTCCACTTTTCACCTAAACTTAATTTTAAAGGAGTACGAGGCTGCAAACATCCAAATTAAAATCGTAATCCGTAAAAAATATCGGAAACTAAATGACACAAAAATAAATTTTCAGCATCTGTTAATGCTATAGCGGGATCTTCGAACCAACAGCAAAGACTGCATTATAACCTACCGCCCTTGTGAAAACTGCAGGGGTGGCTACTTTCTTATTGCATACAACTAGTTTACTGTTAGGATTTTTGAACATTTCAAGATGGTTTATTGAGTAATGAGACCTGTGTAACAAAATAGGTCCTCTTGTTGCAACTGCATTGGACATACCGTTTATGCTCAAAACACACTTGAAGGCTGTTGGTTTCAAGATCCCAGTAGCGTTAAGGAATGCTGAAGATATTGTTATTCTATTTCATTTAGTTTCCTATATTTTGGGGAAATGCGATCTTAAATGTTGATATTCAGTATTAAGTTTAGGCTAAAAGTGCAAAACGTATTTCTGCTCATTTATGCAGAGTGACACCGATAAACGCTGGCAGGTGATTCCTTAGGAAAAAAATAAGACGGAACTGTAAGAACCACTTTTTCCGAAATTGGTTATAAGGCGAGCTGTGCGCCCCCAAAAGTCGGATTTTGAAATTATTCTTAAAATATATATTTTAGAAACTAGTTGCGATTAAGCGACCAGGAAGCGAATGGGGTTTTGTATAATGGAGATCATTGACCTCGGGAAATGTGGTTGGATGGATCAATCCCTTTAATTGTGGAAATGGGGGTTGCCACACTGCGTTTGCATGAAACCTTTTAACGACCACTTGTAAGGGATTTAATTTATGTATTTATTAATTAGCACGTTAAAATTATCAAAAAAGGTCGTCTTGTCCGAACACTTTCAGGTGAACCGTTTGCGAGAAATCCGTGGTGACATTATTCAAAACAGAAAGTGCGTGGCCTGACAGGTAGGCAATCTGCTACACCCGAGACGTGTAACTATGATGAAAGACCGACACTGCATTGCTATTATTGGTTATTATGGTTATTTACAGAGCGTCTCAAAGACTATAATTCCTGCACGATTCTAGTATCTTCTTATACACAATTAACAATTATTGTGAACGTTAATGTTGTTTTGAGGCTTTTTGCTTACTTCATGTATGCATGTAACTGGTTGATGGAAGACATTATTTTTCAGCATGGCGCTAGTATTATCTAACCCACGTAAGCGTTTAATATTCTGTGTTAATGTTGCCTCCGAGGCTTGTTTACTGCTAGGTTTATGTTACTTCATGTTGTAAATCTTTGTTTCCTGCAGTGTGCTAGTACAATCACCCCTTTTAGTGTCTGTGTAAATGTTGCCCTTGAGTCTTTAATTACTGCGTTGTTAAATTGTCCTAGTTGTTGGAAGATTTGGTTTCCTACATAGTTCTAGTAGCATGTTATATGTAACTAGTTGATGGAAGACAATATTCCTGCTTGGTTCTAATACCATCGTACCTACAGTTAGCGTTTATTGTTTATGTTAATGTTACCTTTGAGCATCTGCTTACAACATAGTAATATGCTCTTAGTTGTTGAAAGATTTTGTTATGGCATGGTGCTAGTACCATCTTGCTTTCACTTAGCATTCATTGTCAATATTATTGCTGTCGTTGAGGCTTACAAACTGCTTGGTTATATGTTCCTAGTTATTGGAGGACTTTGTTTCATGCATCTTAACCACTGTTAGAGTACTTTGTCTATTTTAATATTCCACTATAATTGAGTTGAGAATTATTGTACCTCTTTTCTGTTCTGAATTTTGTAGCCTGTGTCACTAAACTTTCTACCTGTAATATTTAACGTTATTGGCTTAGACACTACATTTTTATTAGTTTTTCACATGATATTGTGTTCTTATACATTTATCCTAATATTCTCTTCACTATTAGTATTGTGTTTTAGAATTATTTGCTTTAGCGACAGCGTAACCTCTACAGTTATCAGAAATCTATGTTTTTCTCTGTGCACCAAGTGTTGATCTAAGGTAGTGTGTTAATTCAAAGACTGTGTTGTCACTCCCATATTTTCAATGTGAGTCATTACAATGGTTTTCTATGCTCGTTAATTGTAGTGGTTTATTACGTTGTGATTGATATATGTGCCCTTACGTAATTTCTTGTGTGACGTTTGTTCAGAGGTATTGTACTATTGTGTAAAATATTGAACTGATTTGAAAATTTGTTTTCAGCTGAAATTAATTGTCATGTGTGATAGTTAGCTAATGCTTAAAGAAGCGAACATGTACATTGATCAAAGCTGTAGTAAAGTAGCTTTACCAATGCAGGGGCTTAATGTGTGCTTTCATATTTATAATACATTAACGCGTAAGAAACCAATTATTTCTGAACCTTTCTCTCATTTACATGCCTGAAGCGCACCTGTTCGTGGCGACTTGTCGGCTGAGCAACTATGAATGATTGTGTTATTGGTGCGCAGTGTTAGCGCCATTTTTCGTGATACTTTGTAATTGTGTGACATTTGCGAAGAATTGTCACCGCATTTTAACGATGCATTAAAATTTTGTTGCATGCTGCATTCTTGTGACATTCTTCCAAATTGTCAATGCGTATTGTTTATCCAAATTTTTTTAGGGGGAAACGAGAAAAAATAATTAAAATTTGGCTTCCTTAAATAATTAAAGCAAAATTTTCTTTGAAGTTGGTATCGTGCATGACCCTCGTTATTTTCCCGCAGCTGTGGTTGCTAAAGATACAACGTCGCCCGCTGGTGAGAAGATATTCGAAGGTTATTGGTCCCTGCTGCGCTGATGTGTCAGCAGTTGCCTTGCAACTCTTGTCGCTGCTGTATTCGTCAATAAAAGCAATAGTAAATGTACCCTGACTGCGTGTTTGTGTAGACGTGTGAGTGCAGTACAGTAACGAAGAGGCGAGCGCTGGTGTTGGGGCAGTGCTACTACGAGAGGAGGCGAGGACATAGAGAAAGTGAGGCTGGGAAGTAAGCCAGTGGAACACATAGTCCACCTCACTAGGTCATAGCTTCCTGTCTTCACGCTGCTCCTTACACTGTCTCTACACACGGCGGTACGTTATCAATTGAAACATACATCTTCTATTATGAGTTACACACACCATATAACTTAGTATTTTTAAGTTGGTTACTAATCTACTGCACATCACACGACTTGTGGGTTAAGTTTATGTCTGACTTTTTTTACGTTTAGTCAGTTCCTGTTGTTGCTATCATCAGGTTCATACCGGGTTACATTGAATTATAGTTGTTTGGTTCAGACCATGCTTACTATCGTAAACCACTTCCAGAAAAGGGATACATTTTGCAACCTGGTGCTAACTAGCTAAAAGTAATACATATAATGGAGTCATTAACTTTGTATGAACTTATACAAGTTAATATGTATGCAGCGTCATGCGAAATATATTAAGTTCAATCTCTTGAAAATAATTTTATCTTAAAATATGTAGATAAAAGTTAAGATGACTAAATACCTTTAACATGACATACAACCTAAATTAAAAGTAAACACGTTTAGTCATTAAAGAAGATAAGTTTTAAAATTAAATTGAACAAAAACTAAAATATTGTTAAGATTTAATAGTAGGTTTTCTAAACTTTTAAATAATATTATGATATCGGGATACCTTATGTCTGTTAAACTGTTTGTTTAAGGCGTTAAATTATTGTATTAGCTTCCTGCGGGAAATATTGTAGTATATGAATTTATCGTTATGGCAAAGTATTTCTTCTCGTAAATTAGACAGAGAAATTTTGACCTCAGAATGGCATTTTTAGTTTACGTCTATTTAGTGCTAAAATATGTGTAGATTTCGACAACCGTTGCAAGCCCTTGGTAAGATAATTTCAGGGTTCTTCTGGTTCGCAATAGTCAACACTTTGATCTCTCACTGATTTTGGTTTAACCAAAAGAAAAAAAAAAAAAAAAAGGAAATAACTTTGATAGTCATTCACATAATTTCTTGTGTCTGGACGATTTAAACTGATCTGACTTCAAATGCCTGTCATCAAACCACAGCCGTTAAATACTAAAATAACGTGGTTCTGATTAGTTCAGTAAAGTAGAAAAGTTATTATCACAATTGAACGTGGTTAATCATTAAATAAATGTTTTCTGCGGGTATATGCAGCCGAGACAAATACGACAGAGTTTAGGGTCAGGACTTAAAAGATTTGTAACACGATACATCGCTGCCTTTTTCTATTTGACCTGACATTTGACCCCGAGGTTTCAAATTCCAAAAATTTTCGAAACCCCAAAAAAAATTTGAAAAAAAAAAAAAAAATAATAATAATAATATCGAGAAAAATGCCATAAAAAACGAAAAGAAAAAATATATGTCTGAAATTATTAAAATTAATGAAAAATCTCAAAAGTCCAAAATAAAAATTTTTACACTGTTGCCATTTTGTTTATTGCCTGCAACCATCATGATTACCCGTCACATTCCGACTGTTATTTATGTTATGAACTGACATGTTGGTACTGACACCTCGACCATGCTCTGCAACAACCGGCTGCGTGCTGTATGCAATGTTCACAAGCTATGCGTCCTAGGCGAGGATAACCCCCAATTAAGATTAACGTAAGAAACTCTAACAAATACTCCTTTCAATCCATAACATAAAAATAAACCTTCTTTCCTAATATTTTATTTAAGTGCAACATTTGTTTGCATTCCCATGTCCGATAGATTTATGAATGATACAATCAATGCTCTAACTCAACATTTTAACACAATATTTCACCATTTATGTTCAGAATTAGTTTATGAGTAGCTCATGTCGCCCTCCTGCCTGTCACGGCAGAGACAACACAGGTGCGAACTGCGACTGGCTGTACACATCTTGTGCAGACGTGTGACATTATGGAAACTTGTCAGGTTCACACCGGTGCAAAGTAGGTGCAAACATCATAGTTCCCCCGTCCCCTCACCTACTCAAACATTGACAAATCTCATACCCAAGATCTGAATAAAAACCAGATTAATAGACCAGTTTCATACAAGATTATTTCCTGTCATATCTATACATATCTGCACATATACGTAAATTATATGTGCAGAACTTTTAATTTTGTGCATTTTTATTTTCTTTACAAATATTTAGCATACTCATCAAACACACAAAATAAAACTAAAGCTAATTTTTTACAAAAAAAATTGCATTATTATTTATCTACACATTTTAGCCTACAAACTACTACAAGAAAAAAAAAACAAAAACACATGTACAAAAATAAACCTCTTTGATTCCACTAACCCAGCTGTTCATGAGCGTATGCACCCTTTTTCTTTCCACTAGTCCAGGTCTCCTTGTACATGTGCAACCATTTTATTTCCACTAGCCCAGATGTTCATGTGCATATGCATTCATTTTTTTCACTAGTACAGGTCTCCTTGTACATGTGCAACTATTCTGTTTCCGCTAGCCCAGTTGTTCTTGAACGCGTGCAACCATTTTGTTTACACTAGCCCAGTTGTTCATATGAGTGTGCACCCATTTTGTTTCCACTGGTCCTCGTCTCCTTGTACATGTGCAACCATTTTGTTTCCACTAGCCCATGCCTCCTTATATATGTCAACCATTTTGTTTCCACTAGCCCAGTTGTTCTTGTGCGTGTGCAACCATTTTGTTTACACTAGCTAAGTTGTCCTTGTACTTGTGCAACCATTTGTTTACACTAGCCTAGTTGTTCTTGTGCGAGTGCAACCATTATTTGTTTCCACTAGTCTAGGTCTCCTTGTACATTTGCAACCATTTTGTTTCCACCAGTCATAGTCTCCTTGTACATGAGCAACCATTTTTTTTTTCACTAGCACAGGTCTCCTTGTGCATTTGCAACTCCTTTTTTTTTCACCAACCTAGGTCGCCTTGCTCATGTGCAAACACTTTGTTTCCACTAGTCCACTAGGCACTACGATTTTGTTTCCACTAGTCCAGGTCTCCTTGTACATATGCAACCATTTTGTTTACATTAGCTAATTTGTTCTTGTACATGTGCAACCATTTTGTTTACACTAGCTAAGTTGTCCTTGTACTTGTGCAACCATTTTGTTTCCACTTGATAAGTTGTTCTTGTACGTGTGCAACCATTTTTTTTTCCACTAACCCAGGCGTTCTCGTGCATTTGCAACTACTTTGTTTCCACCAGTCCAGGTCTTCTTGTGCTGGTGCAACTATATTGTTTCCACTAGCCCAGGTGTTATTGTTCAGGTGCAACGACTCTGATTTTCCGCTATCCCAGGTGTTCTTGTGTATGATCAATCACTTTGTTTCCACCTCAGGTTTCCTCTCTTCTGTAGTGAAGACATCGCTATACCCATCTAACTGTTCCTAAGTCCAAACATATATTGTACCATGACATAACAACGTGTATATTTTGTTTTCTGCGTGGGAAGGGTGGATGTGACGCCTTGTTGATAATGCTGCCAGAATGGAATGATTAATATAATGATAAATAGAAAGGTTAAATCAACAGCAGCACTCTGCAAAAAGTCTAGCTCTCATATTTATACAAAGTAAATAACCTCTTTTATGTTCCCATAATGTAATATTATACGTTTACTAATATCTACGAGCATGCCTTCAGTAGGAAGGTACTCTATGACTAGAATGGTTCACATTAGAGATATAGCTGCTTACAAGTAACACCTCACCACATACAGTAGCTCTCAAGACTACTTGTCCAAAAATGAATAATGGTCACATACTACCAAAGGTTGACATCGCAATATTGAGCGAGCCAACTATTGTTTCTCGTACTGTACGGTGACAATTCAAATTAGGTTACGACTTTACGACTGAAGCGATTAATCCGTGCCGTTAACATCAACAGCTGCATTGTTGTCAGACAGTAATAGAGATATGTGACATGAGTTTCATCGAGGTAACTAACATATAGTGATGGATACATGAGTTGCCACTTATCTGAGACAAAGTGATCAATCCCACTGTTACAATAATACTGCAGATTATGATGAAAGAGAATGGATACCTATCTCTGTACTATTAAAACAAATATAAAGCTAGTGAAAACTACTGGTTCGTTACTATAACAAAATAATGTCCTAAAGAGTATCCTGAAAATTATCCTAAATGGTATCCTGAAGTGTACCCTGAATAGTATCCTGAAAAGTGTCCTGAATGGTTTCCTGAGGTAGTATCCTGAAATTAATCCTGACAATGATCCAAAAATGAATTTTGAAATAAATGTTCAATTGAATTCTAAAAATAAAACCTAAAATGTATTCTGAAATTAATCCCAAATCGAATACTGAAACTGTTCACCAAAGTTCCCTAGTTGTTCTGTCAATGTTAGCGAGTTGTTTGCCAATGTTCACTAACTATTCGCCAATGTTCCCTAGCTGTTCGCCCATGACGACGAGCTGTTCGCCCATATTCACTACAATTTAGCCCATGCTAGCTGTTCGCTAGTGACTGCGACCACTTCGGCCATTGCCTAAAATTAATACTGAAATGAATCCAAAATTAAACATGAGACTGAATTCTGATTCCAAATCCTGAAGTATATCCTGAAACTGAATCCGAAAATGAATACTGAAAACTAATCCAGAAAATGAATCCTGAATTGTATCCTGAATATTATCCTGAAATAAATCCTGAATAGTATCCTAAAATTAATCCTGAATGGTATCCTAAAATTAATCCTGAATATGATCCTGAAATGAATCCTGTAATGAATTTGAAAATTAATCCCGAAAATTAATCCTGAATAGTATCCTGAAATTAATCCTTAAAATGAATCTAGAAATTAATCTTTAATAGTATCCTGAAATGAACCCTTAAATGTATCCTGAAATAGTTCGCAGGCTGTTCGCCCACGTTCGCAACCACTTACTGGCCACAAGGACTAGCCATTCGCCTATGTTCGCCACCACTTCGGCCATTTTCGTCACCACTTCGGCTGTGTTCGTCACCACACGAACTGTACGGCAATGCTATCGTCTGTAGCTGAGTCATAGCTAATGCTTCTGCAACGAGGAGTTTGTGTTCAAGATTGCAGTGAAACGACACGAAGTTTATGTGTGTACAAAGGCTTGGTTTACTGATGTGAATAAAAATTCTGACTGAATGATAATTTGCAAGATCAGACATTACAAGGTGGTTATGGTTGAGGTTTACTCTGTATGTTATTGCAATTCAAATATGATTGAAAGGGTGGAAAATAATGTACTCAAGAGATATGTATATATATTAGTTAAACATGTAAATAACCGATGATGGGTACTAGTGTAAAGATGAAAGATGGGCGAGGAGAGAGTCTATTTGCTAAGGTCTAGACACGATCGCCTATTTTCTCAGGTCTGGACACGATCGCTGGCATACGCGAGCTTGTCGAAACTTGCATCATGTGTATATCTGTCGAGAGGAAGAAAGGGAAGGCAAGGCAACGTGCTGAAGAGAGGGAAGAGGAGCTGGGACAGGTTATGACACGAGCGCCAGTGAGGAAGGAGGGAAGGTAATGTGGTGGTGTTGATAAGAAATGGGAGGGGAGATGGGAAGGTTGTGACATGTTGGACATGGCGCCTCCATCAGGCTCCCTGGCCAAAAATGTATCGATTTATTTATTATTAATGCTCAGTTTTAACCTCTTTGTACCTCGTAAAACTCAGAGTCAACTGCCTGCTTTGAGAAGACAATGGCGTTATATGATATTTTGAGGATAGGAGAGAAAAAAAGGGAAATTATTAAGGACTGAAGGAAAATTTTGGGAGGAAAGGGTAATTTTTGGCGATTTTTGGAGGATTTTTAGGACATTTTGGAGATTTTCGCCCATTTGGTGAATTCCAAAGCAGGTTCAAGATCAATTAAATAAATTTCAAGGTCATCCAACATGGCGGTCGTACGTCACGGCTTCACAAATATATCGTACCGCCTTGGCACCACCATCAAGCTCCACTGCCAAAAGTACTTTTCAATACCGTACTACTTGTATGTATATATATATATATATATATATATATGTGTGTGTGTGTGTGTGTGTGTGTGTGCATATAGGTGTGTGTGTGTGCATATATATGTGTGTGTGTACTTTTCAATACCGTACTACTTGTATATATATATATATATATATATATATATATATATATATATATATGTGTGTGTGTGTGTGTTGGTGTGTGTGTGTGTGCATATATGTGTGTGTGCATATATATGTGTGTGTGTGTTTACAATTACTATACACAGCAGTGTAGAGGACTCTGAGACGAGTAGTTTGATATATTTCAGGCACTTGCCCACTGAGTTGGGAAATATCCGAACAGCACTAACGAAGTTTGTATCAGAAAATTAGAAATAATACATCACTGAAATCAAAAAGCATTTTGGTCGCCACAAAATATACTGTTAGTATGGAATTTACCAGTTTTTGTGTGTGTGTGTGTGTGTGTGGTAACCATTTTTACCGTCCCCAAACAAATGTTTCCGTGACTACAAAACATTTTGGTGAGGTCCATATTAACACATTTGTTTGTGGACACCACAAAATCATTCTTTTTGTGGCAGTGTGCGTTGTTTGCGCCAGCAGATCCCAGCAATGGCTTGAGTGTTATTCGTCCTGATAGTCGCTGGGGCAAGTTACATCAAAGATCCCATTAATTTGTAGATTGATTCACACACATGTTTTCTTTGTCATTAAATCACGAACGCGTTACAAAAACTAGACAATTAGTACAATAGACTCTCACAAAATAATACGTAATAACAAAACACCAGTACAATTATTGAACTTCTAAAACAAAATATCGATAATGGAGTACACCATATTGTATTAATTTACGTAATGGGTTTAATGTAAAAGAGGCAATGTGTTTCACATTGTAATTGAATGACGGGTGTGCAAAAGGAGTTAAATCACTAACCAAAGGTTCTGAACCAAAATGTATTTGAAAGAAATTTAATATGCGGTATCATTACATTAAGGTTTTGATTTTTTTTTAATTTAAAGTTATACATTTTCTGAAGTTTACAACTTATACATCACTTTATTTAACTGATTTCATCAAAATATAGTCTAATGGTAACGTTTGAAACAAAAGAAGCACAACTTGAATTGACATAACATGTTTTTTACAACTCTCATTCTCCACTCAATGAAATAGGTTTGCCACACTTTAAGCTATATTAGTTTGTATCTAGAGTTACTTTCAAATTGTATATTATTGCGTTACAAGGTGTATTCACAATTTTGTCGAAATTATGTCAAACAACATGAAGTTATTCATTGCTGCCACTTCTTCTGCTGTAGTATCTGGGAGTACATTTCTGGCATACTTTGATGCTTATAGTTCCTTGTAAAACACGCGAGAAACATGAGATAGGAATTGAAGTAAGTCCGTTTAATCTATTTTCTCTATTGTGATTGCATTTGGACCCTTGTACTTTACTTGCGAGTTTAACATTATATCACTTCTTTCCCTTCTGAAATTTTATGTTTTAAAATCACATTCATCTAACTGTGTCTTGTAGCAGAGAATGTAATGTCAGACGCCTATTTTTTTTCAGTAGTTATTGGTAGGCTCTGTTACATATCAAAAAACTTTGTTTTTCAGTTTTGTCAGAAAGTGACAAACTCTTTCTTCTTTGAATTACAAGCAGCTTCTGCCAATTTGCGACGTACAGCCCAGCTGTTTATGCAAATTGCATTGTTTCTTCTCCTGTCTTAATTCGAAGTTCTAACTTATCACAAGTCACACATGTGCCAAATTATGGTTTCTTTATTGCGAAGTTAATTTCATGAAACCGGGTTCATAAAGTCGCCTGCTATCTGGAGTCCTTCCTGTACCACATATCTTTGTATACTCATAATGTAGTTCAGCCGGTGACATGCATGAAGGCAGTAGTGGCTCTCATAAGCAGAAGTGAAGTGAGGAACTGTTTAACTGCAATGAAGTATTCTACAGATTTCTTATGTTTTTATTCATTAAATCATATGGCACCCAGCTGTACAATCTCAAATGTGCGAGAGCGTTTCTTCTAAATCACTGTCTCAGTATATCGTCGGCTCTCTCCAAATACTTTCTCCTTTGCTCTTCTACATCAATATTATATAAACTACAAAAAATATGACGATAATGTCATCTGCCAGCAGCTCAGCTTTTTATCCGTGTTGTCTTCGTATCCTTTACGTCTGTCAAACTCGATATACAAGACAACATTCTACTAAAGTTACCCATGTCCCAGTAATCACTGAATAGTTTTCCCTCGCTTTCTTTCGAAATTTTGCCCACGCACCTGTTCCTGCAGTCACCTAATGGTTAGTTTTCTGTTGTTCCTTAAGCCTTCCTTTCAGCGTTTTGTATTACTTCCCTGTATTACGTGCAATTTTCCTTGCCTTCCTATCTTGTCTATCATCCTTCACACCACGGATTATTGCACGTCCCTTCTTCGTAAGTGAGATGTTAGTGCCTTCTGAAAAAATCATAGTATCAACGAGATTAGACTCGCTAGTGGTGCCTTGCATCGTTGTTTATCTCATTTTTAGTGGTCTTCGATTCTGTCAGAATCACTTGTTGATAACGATGCACCGTCATAATAAAAAGTCAGGCCTGAATTCAAAATGTGTTGTATTTCGTCAGGAATGGAAGGTTTCAGGACACAAATCTGAAACACAAAAAATTCAAGCATTGTTTTAAACACAACTGTTAGAGGTATTTTCTTAAAATATTTAACATAAAATTGTTAGAAGTTGCTATTACCATTGGCAAGAAACAGTACTTTTTTATAACTTTTAATTAATAATAATCTAATCATGTCATATAAACACATTTTAATATCATGCAAGCCTATAATACAAAATTTATAATTGAGTATGAGTTTAGCAGTTACATTGAGTAATAGTGTTCAATTGACTCATTAACCTATTTAGCAGTGTTATATAAGCCGTTTAGAACTTTGACCTCATATCTGTACGTTTAATTGCTTGATTGTGGGCGTTTTAGTGTGACAAAGTTTGCAACAATACGCACAACAATTAAATTCATAAGCAGTTAATGTAATTTTCACTAGCCAGATCATATTGTCCATAGGCTACGTTCTTTGTTTCTTCTGACATTATTATAAAGGAACAAATACCTAAGTTTCCTTGTCAAAGCATGCTGCTATTCTCAAGTATTATAAAATTAATTTTACAATAAACTATAAATCCAAAAGTGAGTAAAGGGGAATTGTTTTGTTATAGCTTTTTGTGTACAAAAAATGTAGCTTTTATGTCTCTGCACCAAAATCAACTACAAATTCAATAATTGAAAGACTTACACGAACAACGTTTTAAACAGCGTTTTTCTCCAACAGGAGGTAGATGTGTAACAAGGTTATACTTGACAAGTTAGTTTGGCTAGGAACGTTGTTTCTGCAGTTGGGCATTTGTTGGTATGTGTCACCCTGATGTGAAAATTCTGTTGAGGCAAGCAACGTTATGTCATTAAGCATCATGTTCAACTACAAAAACTAAGGTTTCTATGTTGGCTGTATGAGCCATTTAATTTTAGAAGTATATTAGGCAACACATTTTCCTTACCTTTGTTGTTACAATCATCCCGTTGATTAAGTTGCGATAAATACATTTCTGTTACCTACTCCGGAAAACATGACAGACGACACACTAGCAGAACACAGACAATGCAGTAACACGAATACAAAGTACGCGTGAAGTGTCAGAATGGTCATTTCGTAATGAATGCCTTCACAAGCCACAGTGATTGAATAACAAGTGTCACAGTTATGAAATACTTCGTGCATTATTTACCTTCGTAAGTTCTGTCAACCAATGAAAAATTAATTTAATAATATTATACTAAATAACATATGAATATATAATTATTTTCATATTGACAGCCAGCAAATTAACGGTATAGTTAGTTTTATTAAAGTTTTCGTTTAATTTTATCTTTGTTAGGTCAAAACATGTTAAATTACAATGAACGTATTTTGCGAGAGTGCACGGTATGTTATGTCACAGATAATGATACATAACACATTTGCACTGCTACAACATTGATTTTCTTAACTTAGAACATAATTCACAGTTGCTTGCAATAAAAACAATAATTCTGAGAAGAAAAATGTTAAATATGTGATTATACCTCAAATTCTATATACATTTCGCTACAGTACAGACCTTGCGATTTAACTGTTAACTTATAATTACGCCGCAATTTGTGTGGCAATTTTTTTATATTCATAATTTACCCGACAAATTGCGGCGTAATTATAAGTTAACGGCCATAACGCAAGGCCTGTACTGTAGTGAAATGTAAATAGAATTTGAGGTATAATCGCATATTTAACAATTTTCTTCTCAGAATTTCAAAAAGTGAAAAATAATAAAATTCAATATGGCGACTGAAACCGAGCCTTAACACACTACGCACACACATTCATAATTATTTTAATAATTCTTGCAGTTGTGTTAAGTCATTTTATTATGCTAGGTGACTTAACACACTTTACACTCCCCCACCACTGCATTACAATGTTACAATATAATGCTTTGAGGATGATCTGACCTGTGATATGACCAGCGGCAACAGACCAGTTGGCCAATTAACAACAGATCCATTGCTGGGATATCCCGGCGTAAACAATGCGCCCCGCGTGTTCCTAATACAAACTTTGTTAGCTCTTCTCAGATATTTCCCGACTCCGTGGACGACGAGTGTCACACATCTAATTGTTAGTCCAAGTGTCCTCTACGCCGTTGTGTATAGTTGTAAACACTTATCGTTTACATCATATGTGTACACACATAATATAAAGTTTTGGTTTTGGCATTTTGCAGTTGACGCATTTGTACGTAGGAAGAACACGCAATGGTACAGACGAAGTATGGTTGTGTGACCTTACTGACAAATACAACTCCGTGTTTGGCCGCTACAGTAGAGTGTAAGTGAGGTTATGGGGAACTGTTGTGTGTTACACGGGGTCTAGTCGGCCCAGCTAGGACATGTGGGTCAGGCGTGCTTTGTACGGCGTGGTACAAGCAACCAGCATTGCAGCTACACACAATAGCTTCTGTAACAACTTGTCGTGACTCAACACATCCTTCCTCTTAACAGTATATCGCTCTTACCACACTACCCAGCTCGCCTGTGCAACAATCGAAACTGCAACAACCCAACACTTTCATTATTCTCTATACAAGTATTGACACATTATATATTCTCTGTAGGCCCGGCGTCTTGCATGATAGTACATTATTATACAGGTTCTAACAATTTATTGTCTAAACACAACATACCACAGTTATAATATATTTAAGACAAGTTGTTAATTGAAATTAGCCACTGAGAGGGTTCTTGATTCCTGATTAATCTGTGTATGAACCTCAACGTTGATGATATTCGGTCATTTGTTCCGAAATAAAAATTTAGTACTATTGGTAGTTATTGAAGTCTAAAATGCATTGGTTATCGATATTTCTTGTAAATACTCAGTAAAAATTTTCATCAATATTTAAAATACGCTAAAGGTCTATGTCAACTACTAAATTACTAAGACTTACTAAAGAAAATGAAAATGTTCCTCGTTCGTCATTAACAACCAGGGAATATGGACAACTTTGCAATGTATCTACAATGCAAATGAACGCAAGTTGATTTGTAACCTGCACTCTAAACTGTAAACATGGAAAATTCACAGTTTTGAGTGATATTCCGTTGATTCCATTTTTACATTCGAAAATCTATGTTAAACTGCAGACTGCATCAGTGAAATATACTCACTGATAGAATAAGAGAATTTTAACGAGCTAAAATAGTAAAGAAGAAAATTTTATATACACAATAGTAACAAAATAATTCCTAAATCTTCATTACATGTAATTCTGCGTTTTTAAATTTGACGTGAAAAACTCGGTGAAAGCATGTACCAAAATGAAAACATTTAACATGGTGGGAATTGTTCCTACAATCTTCAAGACTTTCGCCAGCACACTTAACGCTAGGCAGCAGTGTCCACTTAACATTTGTATTGCCCTAAAATTGACTATTTAATGTTGTTAACCGGCTATGTGGATCAATTTTTACGTAGCTATACTATTGAATAACTTCTTGTAATATCGCGATATATTTTTAAGCAGTGCAAATTCATACAGAAGTACAGAGCGGAACTGAACATTAACAAAACATTACATCCATAACAACCTAAGAACCAGAATACTTGTCTATGTACAGAAAACATCACATTACATTACAGTGTAACTTATCTGAATACTTTAAAAACCAAACAAATAAAACATGAGCTACACACTTATTTTGGAAATTGTGATTCAAAATATGTATTACAGGTAGAAACGTATATTGTGAAATTATTAAATTGACATATTAGTAACAGGAATGTATATTTTAAATCACAGACTGAAGAGTTTAAATAATCAAATACGCTGTTTTAGTCTGCCATCCTTAATCTGTTGTTTTCTTGCTATATCAGTCAACAGTGATAAAATTACAGTTTCGCCAGTGAAAAACTTTGCATATAATTGAATCTGTTAACATTCCACACATTGTAATTTACGTCATTTATAAAATTACATCAAATACGCATTCGAACACAAAATGTTACCGAAGACATAAAGATAACACTCCTGAAATATAATTGCGCAGTAGTGGCCATTATTTCCAGAGGCTGCAAAGTTAAGGAATGAGTGGCCTGGCCTGAACGAACTATACCACGAGCGATGTAAGAGAACGTGATAGGTCAAGTGCTATTTTCTCAAACTTGTTCTGTAGTAAGTGTAAGGCATGATGCTCCTACACAATATGTAGGCTTACTTGTGTAACAACCAGTCAGCTACAGGTACACTATTTCAAATTAAACTTGATTTTGTAAACTTTTGACACTTATATGATTTATGAGGCAGTTACCGTTTAATTTTCATAGGGAACAATGGCTAATAGATCAATTTTCATTTGTGATTCTGCATGTAACTGAATGCGTTTGTTTGCCTGTGGCGTGTGAAGAAACGTTATAACTTGTAAATATAATTCCACTGCACGTGCGTAGTACTTAGGATATCTCACTTCAACTGTATTCGACCAGGAAACGCCATTATTTTCTAAATGGAGACAAAATCAAAAATTAGGATGCTATGATTGTTTTAATATCACAATATGAAATTTTTTTATTCTCAATAGAGTTTGGTGCGGTTGAAATCAGATGAATTAGGATTTTTTTTAAGTGAACTTCCAGTCCTTCATTTAAAGTGAGATAAGTATTATTTACATCTTGGTGACAGAGAGATCGTTCAAGTAGATTACACACAAATTTATATAATGACAGACACAAAAAAATTAATCTTCCATGGCCTTTCTAAGGCACCATCTCAGCATTCGCTTAGAGATATTTCTAGGAACAATGGAATACAGAAATCAAGATTGTCGTTAAGGTGAGACAAATTATTCAAATTTAATTTACTTTTCACATAAAAAGTATTCTAACATCATCTGACTAATAAGACGTAACTATACGCAGATCATTGGTAAGATCGCGTAAATAATACCTGACCGAAAAACTTAACAGCACACAGAATTAAATAAGTGTCTGAAAGGACATTGCGTTTACCATTGACAGTAGTATAAATTGGCAGGCCCAAGTGAGGTTCCACCTCCATGCTGTTACGTAATGGCAGCCATCTTGGATATGTGTTACTTTGGCCTTGACCTAGAAATCTCCAAAGGTCAAATTCCAAAACAAATTTCTAAAAATTTCTAAAATAATAATAAAAAAAAACATTTCGAAAATATTTTAAAAATTTCAAAAATTTTCGGAAAAAAAACTGAAAATTCCGGAAGATGTCCTAATTTTTTTAAATTCTCATTCCGCTGTTTTGTTTACGAGTGACATAGTTGAATTACTCAATGGTTTTTACGTGTAGGCCGCCATACTTAAATCATTGGATCGTTCATGGAAAAAGGAAATCAATGATTTTAATATATAATTAATTTATATTTTTGTACATTTTGTTGAAATTCACATAATGTAAACATATTAGTTCCCACTCTTTTTATGTAATACTTAAACAATATTATTAATTTTTAAAATTAAATTTTTATTTAAATGGAAGTAATGTTATTTTATTACATTTAATCTTCAATACCGGATCGATTTCCGATGAATTCAAATAACCAAATAAGAATAAATATTTTTGATACTTATATGCAAGACACTTCAACCCCTGACCACTTAAAAACACGACGGATAGCATCCGAACAGCTTCACTCACACGAAGGAACTGAAGTATTTTTGCATAACCATACAGCTTTACCTCATCTTCCCTCCCTCTAAGATCCCTCCCACTAATCTCACTCCTATCCCTCTCCTCCTACCCGCATCAACAACTCAACCTTTAGTCACACATTCCACTGACATTCCTGTAAGAACCTGTCAGTACTAAACACCATTGTCTCCTCCCTTTCCAAGCCACCACCTTCTCACGTCTCCCAACTGATACGAAATGTGATCAAGTGAAAGGATTTATTTGGGGACATTTGAGGACATATCTTGTTTGCCAGATGCATATTTGTCACCAGCTTTGTTTTCTTCAGCTGTGTCTTCTGGTATTATCCTTAAATCTCCTGAGATGCCTGCATCTGCAGCCACCGCATCAATACCTACAGCAACTGCGAGACAGTCACACCGATACAGTAGTAAAACATTCACGTTTAGCCAGGGAGCACAGATACAGGAAAATTACTGCTGTCAGAAGAATGCTGATCACCCAACACACCATAGCAAAACTTGTGATTAAGTGTTTACACAAAACGATTACTTGGCTAGATTTTCCATAGAGTGTAAAAGTGCAGTTCCTCCTGCAGCAAAAACAAATTTATGTTGTTCCCATCGGCGGATTGTAGAATCAAGATTCAACCAGATGTAAACTCAGTTCAAGATGCTGAACCTTCACCGTTTTGGCTGGATTAACTTCCCAGAATAGTAACTGGTCCTGGAATCGTTAACGAAAAGGGTTCGTCGAGGCTCAGACTGCATTTCGTTGTAATCTCAATATGTGTGTAGCAAACAATGAATCGAGTTATTCAAAGGACATGTGCTATTACTTGGACAGTATACATGAGAAATTAGTGAATCAAATTATTTCCTTAATTTGAGAATAATGGTACTATAAAATGTAATGCTCTGCTTGAATGTGACTATTCAAAACCTCTGCAAGTATACGTGACTGATACCAGCGCTTTCAATGCTATAAATGTTCCTGCATACACGGTCCACAACGTAAAATATATCGTTGCTAAATGTTTAGGCCTACTGAAATTATGTCAGGAAGAAGTGCAATTTGTGTCAAGAGGTTCTTGCTGGACACTGACATCAGTGAAAAGCCTGCAGCTGCGCATCAAGAGGCTGGACTCGCTGCAAGCTTCCTAGTACATCGAACTTCCAAGATCTGTAAAGGAAAAGCATGCTGTCATCAACCCACAAAATTGTAATGACCATATTTGTTTCCAGTATGCAATTCTTGCAAAATACATTACAGGGAAGAACTCACAGAACATCGATCAGCGGTACTGAAATATGAAAAATAAACTTGATTTTTCTAGACTTTAGTTCCCGATCCCACTTCACCAAATAAAGGCCATCGAGAAGAAATGCCCTGCTGTCCCTGTGAACATCTATGATGAGGATCAGAATAGAAGATTCTGCCTACACCAATGTTGGAAGGGGAAAGATTCTCCATTTTGACATGCTGTTATCAACAACTTAAGATAACAATTCCGACTATTGCTACGTTAAAAATACTTTTCCCGGTTGTTGCACTCCCAGCTGACTGCTCATGAGCAGAACATTCACATATTCAAGGGATGTTTAACATTCTACCACGTATGCAAAATATCGTAACGAATGGGCCAGCATTGTCTAGAAGAACAAAACACTGCTACAAGCACATGCCTGTATGTATCGAGATGCCACAGCCAGGGCCTGACGGGAAACAAAATGCACTTTAATTTAAAAATAACCATCATGCAGGCAAACTACAGATCGTTGTGTATGCAGACTTTGAGGCAATTCTGATGCCGATACACACTTGCGAACCTGACCATATAAAGTCGCACATCTATGCCTTCCAACAACATAAGGTGTATAACTATTGCACATTATGTACATGTGGACCACGACATGATTCCTGCGCTTTAACTTTCACGCTGCCTAACGATCCAGTTGTGTGCAATAGTCAGGACATGGAGGACACATTAATGGAGGATTTGGTGAACATTGGGAAGCAAGTGAAGGACATTCCAGACGCCTGCAGACAAACACGCCCACGCACAAACGTCACGGTGCTGCCATATATAACTTTAGCAGGGCTTTTTGAGTTCTCACTTCATACCTAACCCCTTATATTATTCGTCTGCCATAACAAATGAAAACTGGAAATTGGACCATGACCACTTTAGCAGAAAGTACATAGTGGCTATATGTAGGCTGGCATTTCTAACCTGTTTTGTCGGCGTCCAATTTGGGTTATGAAAATAACTTTATTGTAAAGCAACTGGGATATGATACACAAGAGATCTTCATTATTCCACATACAAGTGGGAAAACGATAATTTTTTCAAAGCAGATGGGTACCGTTTCTCTGTACAGTTCATCGATTTGTTTCGCTTCATTGCTCGAAGCCTAGCTTCCCTGGCCGAATATCTGCAAAAGAATACATATAACAACACAATAACAATTTTTTATTAAAAATCAACTGTTTTTTGTTTCACGGAAGGGGGTTTTCTCTTACGGTTATGTTAAAGACTTAACCAAGCCGGACGAGACTTGCCTGCCTCCAAAAGCAGCCTTCTACAACACGATTACCAACTACGACATCAGACATCATCGATGAAGATTCCGAGCACGAACAGACAATGTGGGACAAATCTGGTTGCTCTAAGCTGGAGGACTACTCAAACCTATACTTTAAGGCAGACGTCCTCATGTTGGCGGATATATTTGAAAATGTTAGAACTGGTGTTTAAACTACGTACGGTTGGACTGTGCACTCTACGTCAATGAACCAGGCTTTGCTTTCGACATCTTGTTGTGAACGACAGGTGTCGAGTTGGAGCTGCTGACTGACTACGACATGCACACGTTCGTCAAGGAAGGAATCCAGGGTGGCATGGCATAGTGCGTCAAACGAAGTGTGGCAGTTAACATATTGTATGCGCCGACACGTACATCCGTATCAAACCGACTACGTTCATACAGTACTTGAACGACAGCAATCTCTACAATTGGGCCATGTCTCTGCCCCTACCAAATTGTCATTTGATGTGGACAGACACCAATAACGGAGTCTTGTGCTAAAACAGGATATATTTTGGAAGTGGATGTTGAGTACCCCATAGCCCCGTATGAGCAACATAAAGACCTGCCATGTTTACCAATGAACCAGCATCCATCAGTCTTAAAACAGATTAAACTTACAAGTACCCTACGTGGCAAAACGAACTATGTTGTGTACTACAGGAACCTGAAGCAGGCGCTGGAACACAGGTTGAAGCTCAAGAATGTCTATAGGATGCTACAATTTGACAAGTCCATATAGTTGAAGCCATTTATCGACACCAACATGTCGAAGTGAAAGACAACAAACAACGGTTTTGAAAAGAAATATTTAAATCGGCCCACAATGCAAGGTTTGAAAAATTGATTGAGAGCAAGAGGTAACGTCAGAAAATAGAGATAGTGTGCAGTAAGAAAAGAATGTGGTGAAACCTACATTCCTGGACGGAATTATCTCCAGTGAAAACATGTAACTTATACATTTGCAGCATGAAAGGATTCGCCTAGCCAAGCCAATGTACGCAGAGTTCACTGTACTGGACCTGTCTAAGACACTTATGTACAGGTTCCACTATGTTATAATGCAGGAGTGATATGTGATCACCTGGGTCTCCTGTACATAGGCTGATAGCTTCGTTTTAGATCGTCGTCAATCAATTGCTACTCGCCAACGAACATTCAAGTTGTGGGAAAGTTCAATGACGAATGCAATAGAAAGGCCATAACAAGGGCCCGGTAGTTTTTGCGAAAATTTTTTGCAGCACTTTGTTTCAGTTACTTACATGAGCGCCTGCATCTCTGCGTTGTGGCCAGTAATTGGATGCCTTAACATACAACGTCTGGAGGTTAAATCCGCAAATCACAGACGTGTTGTGTCACAGTTATCCATGTACAGATTGGCACAGTCAAATGAATAATATCTTTGCATAAAAACACTCTGCCAATAATCATGAAGTTGAGGAATTTGTGGAGTCTGTGTATAGCTGTACACCTAAAGTTTTAGTAACAAAGTGACGAAAATACCAGAAGGCATCCAAAAATGTGTGGTCGAAAACAAAACAAATTTGAGTATTATTTAGCTACGTTAGAAGGAGGACGCTGTATTGATAAGAAGTAGAGTTTTTTTCTGGTGCCTCGTAGTACTCCTCTACTGCACAGCTTCCTGGTACTTTTGTGAACACACGGCTCTGCCCAGCGTTCTATTCCCAACCTTGTAGTGCGTATATGTTTGCTAGACATGGTTTTTAAATGTTTCCTTTTTAATTTAATTTTCGTGTTTTGCAGGATTTTCTCATTGGTGATGCAGACACTTCTGTCCCAATACCTTGGTGTAAAACTTCCTGTGCAATATCTTTTTTACGAATTATTTGTGGCATTCTTGAGTTTTCCATCAACTTTGGATATTCCGCGTTCAACTTAACAAATTAATCTTTGTCCCTGTGTTTCTTTTCAATGCCCCTTTCTCCATCACTTGACATCTCGATTTGCTAAAAACATCTGCAGAACAGCACTGCCACATGATGTTCTGGGTGTGTTGACGACTAACTGGCAGGTATGAGTGCAGTGTAGGTGCTGCTGCACGCGATACAATATTTGCAATGTAAACTGTAGTTAGTGTTGCACTGTGCTTGTCAAGATCCACTACTGTTACTCCTGTTTTCCGGAATTCACTACTTTCAGGCTAGTTATATCTAACTAACAGTAACAGTTGTTTAGTCACTTGAATTTGGTGTAAAATTACCACTACCCGGTAGAGTCTAGTGTAACAGTTAGGATATTAACGCATGAACTTTCCATTTCATGAGTCTTCCTGCGTGCCAAGTCATCAGCATTCACTTTCTAGCTGCGGCTCGACGGCCCGAGATGAACGAACCGCATGAAGACAACTAACCACAAAGGGCAACTGGGCGCTCTCACAAACACACATGGGCAATTTACAAGCTTATCAGGGAATAGCTATGTCTGAATATTTACTGCTAGGCAAAGTCGCGCGATCATACAAATAATTATGTCGTCTATATCCGTAACTCAGCGTAACTCAACGTAAGTCAGCAGTTGGACTTATGTACTTGTCTCGATGGTTCGTTAGGTGTAACATTGTGTATTTGATTTGTCTGATGCTATTGATTTCAGCACCAATATATAAATATCATCGTTATACACTGTCACAGCCGTTTATTATACTTGTAGTCTTCTGTTTAGGAGTAATCATTTTGACCAAAACATACTTTCAAAGTCCCTTCGCCGATAGCTAAATTAAGATCAATATCAGGGTGTTTCTTAACTTACGATACACAATTTGGGAGACGATTCCTTATAAATAAAAGAGGTATAGCTAACAGATGAAATTTTTGCATAACACAATTCTGAAGGAAGAAATTCCTCCCTGAAAATCTAATTTTAAAATTGTATTTTGGCAAAATATCGGAATGTACTGCTCATAAAAACAACATAAACTGCATAAAACAATCAACGGCACAAAAGTTCTAGTCATAAAGTGGATGACCACTCCCGTTATTTTCATGAAGGGGAGAGTTGTAAAGGGCGGTTTATTGATGGGTTGAAGATATCAGTAGCACTAGTCGTTATGAAAAGAATTGTGATTTAACTTCATGTCGTTTTCGGCATTTTGCCAAAATACAGTTTTAAAATAGGATTTTCAAGGGTGAATTATTTTCTCTCTTCAGAATTGCGCTAGATAAAAATTCCATCGGGTGAATATGCCTCGTT